>JASTWF010001034.1:0-132655 GCA_030390025.1 Squalus acanthias
TTCCCCCCTCCCTCCCCCTCCTTTCCCCCCTCCCTCCCCCTCCTTTCCCCCCTCCCTCCCCCTCCTTTCCCCCCTCCCTCCCCCTCCTTTCCCCCTCCCTCCCCCTCCTTTCCCCCCTCCCTCCCCCTCCTTTCCCCCCCTCCCTCCCCCTCCTCTCCCCCCCTCCCTCCCCCTCCTTTCCCCCCGGGCTGGGTCCAGGCTGTCTCCGGGACGCCCGTGTCAATGGGAAGCTACAAAATTGGCATCAGTGAAATAGAAATTAAAGATGATGTGATAGGCTGAGCTTCCTGTTTGTGTGGTAGTTCAATAATTCTGAAATGAATAATTCATCAAGGAATCTTTTCATCATTCTGCATGCTGAATCCCACCCTCAGCTTCCAGCAGCTGCGTAAAGGCCGCCAGTGTTTGTAACCTTTCCCGTTACATGTTGTGCGGCTGCCAAAACACTCATTGGAGTGCTCAGCATTGACCTTTGGAGGTAGACAGAAGCATTTCGTTAATGAATTAAGGCCAGACTGAGCAGGCTCCTCGAACCATTTTTGTACCATTATTCACCCTGCATTGAAAAGTATAATGGGGAAAAGATGCACAAAGGATGTGTTAAAAGCCACAGAGGGAGATACGTGCTTGAAAAATGTAATTAGGTTCGCACTAGGCCTGTCGTGTGCGGCGTACCACACACAGAATTAGTCGAGTCCAGGACAGAAGTTTCCAGCAGGTCTTAAGCAAAGAGAGGCTATGTCCAGGGCTTGATTGGATGCCTTGGGATCTGTTAATGGATTTGCTGTGGTTATGTTAGCAACAAAAGGGTCGTTCGTCGGGCAACGATAACCTTTGCGCGATTCAGGCCCGAGCGGTTTTAAACAACAAGCTTTAATATACATTGACTAATAACATTATTGGCTTTATACAACTGTCCTACAGTATTACATTAAATGGCAAGCAATTAACACAACCTGTTTCCTTCACGAAGTCTCACTCAAGCTGATCAGACTCGTAACCTTCGTGGATGGACTTCCGACTGTCCCGAGAGTGCTCTAACTTTAAGAGGAAAAATGTCCATTCTTATACTGTCCGGCTACGTTGGGCTGCATCTACGCACCACAACATATGTAGGTGCACGCTTGCTGAGGCCACGTATTGAGGTGTTTACCCCGCTTCTACTCTTTCAGCCTTCATCTCTGTGCTTCAAGCGTTGGTTTTGGTACTTTAACTGCATAGGCCAAGTGGCCTTGCAGGCTGCTTCATATGGTGGTGTCTTAGCAACTGCCCACTAACCTTGGTACGGGCCAATCTCTTGATCTGGGTCTTTAAGATCTTAAGTCGTGAGGTATCACTTCGCACCGCAAAAAGAGGAAAACCCAGTCAGAGAGTGCGAGCAGTGCGCGTCGCACGCATGACAGGGAACGCTGGTCCGCCAGTGTGCTTCAGTCCCGGTGTACAGTCGAGAAATCACAGCATTGTGGGCAGGCCACAAAAGCATGGCTCCCTGCTTGTGTCACTATGTAAACAAAGCCAGCACTACGTCCTTCAGTTCAGTCTATAAGTGGCAGTAATCATAGAATCTTACAGCACAGAAACAGGCCATTCGGCCCAACCCGTCCATGTTGGCTCTCTAAAAGAGCTGTCCAATTAGTACCATCCGACCCTGCCCTTTCCCATAGCCCTGCAATTTTTTCCTTTTCAAGTATATATCTAATTGCTTTTTGAAAGTTACTTTTGAATCTGCTTCTACCACCTTTTCAGGCAACGTATTCCAGATCAGAATAACTCAAAAAAAAATTCACCTCATCTCCCCTCTGGTTCTTTTGCCAATTATCTTAAATCTGTGTCCTCTGGTTACCGACCCTCCCACCAGCAGAAACAGTTTCTCCCAATCTACTCCATCAAAACCCTTCATAAAACCTCTATTAAATCTCCCCTTAACCTTCTCTGATCCAAGGAGAACAACCCCAGCTTCACCAGTCTCTCCACATAACTGAAGTCCCTCATCACTGGTACCATTCTAGTAAATCTCCTCTGTACTCTCTCTAAGGCCTTGATGTCCTTCCTAAAGTGTGGTGCCCAGAATTGGACACAATACTCCAGCTGAGGCCTTGGAATCTGAATGCCTCACGTCATTGGGAAAACAAATAGGGTGTTAGTGCGTATTGCTAGGATGGTACAATATTACATAGAACTACATAGGATATACGGCACAGAAACAGGCCATTTGGCCCAACCAGTCCATGCCGACGTTTATGCTCCACATGAGCCTCCTCCCGTCTTTCCTCATCTAACTCTATCAGCATAATCCTCTATTCCCTTCTCCCTCATGTGTTTGTCCAGCCTCCCCTTAAATGTATCTACACTATTCGCTTCAACCACTCCCTGTGGTAGGGAGTTCCACATTCTCACCACTCTCTGGGTAAAGAAGTTTCTTCTGGATTCCCTATTTGATATAAAACTAGCCGGTGTGTGAAACAGGCAGCCGATCCGCTGCTGCCCAAGATGAATTTCAGCCCCTTGGATTTTATTTTCTCTTACGCCCTGCACCATCGTCCCTGCCTTCTTCGACCTGCCAATTTCTGAGCAGCCTGCGGACCTAGTACTTTCTCCTTCACCTTGCGGAACGGACGGTGGTCAACTGTCTGAAGACCAGGGAGAAACCCCGGTGTGGACTGACGAACACAGATCGCCCACCCTCGGAGATCTGAAGCACACTCCGCCAACAGCAAGGCTGGAGCTGCTAGTCTTGCAGGCGAATTGATTATGTGCTTGTATAGAGAGAGAGAGAGAGAGAGAGTGCTCCCTTGCTTCAAGGAGCTGATGCTAAGTTGGACCACCCTTGGAGTGTTCTGCTGTTGTGTGTGTCTGTGTGTGCAGCAGTGTCAATCCTTCCTTTGCCTTCGAAGGTTGGTGCTGAAGCCACAGCTTTGTTGAGAGAAGCGTCATTGCCTTCACTAACGAGTCAGAATCCACGCTGGTAATAGTGTGGATTGCTGACCACTTCGATAGCCCCTGTGGATAGCTGGGGTTGTCCTAAGGGGACGCTATTCCCTGTCATCAGGGTTTGTGGAATAGCTCGGATTCCGTTTTTGTGACACGGGATTCAGGAATTTTTAGCAGCGTTCTGGGATTCGCATTCCGTCCGTTTTCCTTGCAGTGGCTTTGCTGATGTCTTTAGTGCACACAAAGCAAGTACTAAATAAAGAAACGATGTACAGACATAATTGACTTTATTATTCATAGAATGGAGGAGTCCATCTCCAACAGGAGCAACACCGTGTCGCAGGCGATGGCAACGATGTGCTCTTCCATGGAAAGGATGGCCACCTGCATGGAGCAGTAAATGTGCCAGTCACACGAGAACATGCTTGCTGTGAACAAGAGATTGCAGACACTCATTGACCTCATCTCAAGTTCTGGACACCACACTTTAGGAAGGATGTGAAGGCCCTTGAGAGGGTGCAGAGGAGATTTACCAGAATGGTTCCGGGGATGGGGGATCTTAGCTACAAGGAGAGGTTGCAGAAGCTGGATTTGTTTTCATTAGAGCAAAGGAGGTTGAGGGGCGATTTGATAGAGGTGTACAAGATTATGAGAGGTTTGGATAGGCTAGACGGGGAAAGGCTGTTCCCACTAGTTGATGGTACAAGGACTAGGGAACACAGATTTAAGGTTTTGGGCAAGAGATACAGGGGGGACGTGAGGTTAAAAAGGCAGTTAAGGGTCTCTAAATGAGCAGTTAAGTATTTGGATGAGGTTGCCTGCCTCTCCTGAGTGGGTCCGTGGCGCACCTCGAACCGCGCACGAGTTAAATGCGGAAGTTGGCGGGATGACGGCGGGTTCCCGACGCGCTGTCAATTTCCGTGCTTTTAACTGCCCACCTGCTCCCAAACCCACACGCTCTGCAATGAGCAATTCCGGCCAAACTGTTTCCAGTGGCAGAAGGGTCGATAACCAGAGGGCACAGATTGAAGGTGATTGGCAGAAGAACCAGAGGCGACATAAGAAAAACCTTTTTACACAGCGAGTGGTGAGGATTTGGAATGCGCTGCCTGATAGGGCGGTGGAGACAGATTCAATAGCAGCCTTCAAAAGGGAATTGGATAAATACTGGAAGGAGAAAAAATTGCAGGGATTTGGGGAAAGAGCGGGGGAGTGGGACTAACTGGATTGCTCTTCGAAAGAGCCGGCACAGACTCGATGGGCCGAATGGCCTCCTTCTGTGCTGTACTATTCTAGGATTCTATGATTACTCTGTCTCTGAGCTACTGATGGGAAGCCTTCGTAAATCAAGGAGGCAGTCCACATCTGGTTACTGATCCTATCGCTGACACCAGCTCTGACGACATAACGTTGCTGATAGATAACGCCTGTGACAGGAGAGGCTTTTTATTCTGAACATTTTCAAGAGCTCTGCCACTCCAGAGAATATCTACTTGGCAGAACAGATAACAAAAGGTTGCATTTCCATCACAAATACTCCGGAAGGAAAGTGACATTGTCTGATTAACGTGGAATAAAAAACCCAACTGGGAACAGATAAAGCTGCTTGGACAATGTTCCGCTGTGGTGAGATTTTTGTCGTGATTTACTTATTGTTTAATGTCAGTGAGCAGTGCCAGTTAAACTTTGCATTACCAGCTCCCTCCTGGCCGGAATTTTCGGAGGTAGCAGCGGGTGGGTTGGAGGTGTGGGGGTGGGGGGGGAGTGAACCCCGTCCCCAACCCGCTCACTTTCACCTCTCACCCAGGCGGGACGGGGGGAGTGGGGGGTGGGGTGGGGTGATGGGCTGCCAACCCGCCGCCAAGAGGCGAGTTGGCAATTTAAATATGATAATGAGGCCTGAAGCCTCGACTTTAACCTGCTTTGCAGCTTTTACTGCAGATGGCCGGGGATCCCGGGGGCTACATCGAACCTGAGCACAGCTCCCCTACCATCAGCCTGCCCCCTCCCTGGGGCCGGGGATCCCGGGGGCTACATCGAACCGAGCACAGCTCCCCTACCATCAGCCTGCCCCCTCCCTGGGGCCGGGGATCCAGGTCTTGCTGCATGCGGGCATGGACTACTTCATTATCTGAGGAGTTGTGAATGGCGCTGAACACTGTGCAGTCATCAGCAAACATCCCCATTTCTGACCTTATGTTGGAAGGAAGGTCATTGATGAAGCAGCTGAAGATGGTTGGGCCTAGGACACTGCCCTGAGGAACTCCTGCAGCGATGTCCTGGGGCTGTGATGATTGACCTTCAATCACCACAGCCATCTTCCTTTGTGCTAGGTATGACTCCAGCCAGTGGAGAGTTTTCCCCCCCGATTCCCATTGACTTCAGTTTTACTAGGGCTCCTTGATGCCACACTCGGTCAAATGCTGCCTTGATGTCAAGGACAGTCACTCTCACCTTACCTCTGGAATTCAGCTCCTTTGTCCATGTTTGGACCAAGGCTGTAATGAGGTTGGGAGCCGAGTGGTCTAGGCGGAACCCAAACTGGGCATCAGTGAGCAGGTTATTGGTGAGTAAATACCGCTTGATAGCACTGTCGATGACACCTTCCATCACTTTGCTGATGATTGAGAGTAGACTGATGGGGTGGTAATTGTCCGGGTTGGATTTGTCCTGCTTTTTGTGGACAGGACATACCTGGGCAGTTTTCCACATTGTCGGATAGATGCCAGTGTTGTAGCTGTACTGGAACAGCTTGGCGAGAGGCGCGTCTAGTTCTGGAGCACAAGTCTTCAGCACGATAGCCGGGATGTTGTCGGGGCCCATAGCCTTTGCTGTATCCAGTGCGCTCAGCCGTTTCTTGATATCATGTGGAGTGAATCGAATTGGCTGAAGAATGGCGGGGACCATCAGGAGTAGGCCGATATGATCATCCACTCGGCACTTCTGGCTGAAGATGGTTGCAAACGCTTCAGCCTTGTCTTTTGCACTCGCATGCTGGGCTCCACCATCATTGAGGATGGGGATATTCTTGGAGCCTCCTCCTCCCGTTAGTTGTTTAATGGTCCACCACCATTCACGACTGGATGTGGCAGGACTGCAGAGCCGTTGATTGTGGGATTGCTTAGCCCTGTCGATAGCATGCTGCTTCCGCTTTTTAGCATGCATGTAGTCCTGTGTTGCAGCTTCCCCAGGTTGGCACCTCATTTTTAGGTACGCCTGGTGCTGCTCCTGGCATGCTATTCTACACTTGTTGTTGAACCAGGGTTGGTGGTAATGGTAGAGTGAGGGATATGCTGGGCCATGTGGTTACAGATTGTGGTGGAATACAATTCTGCTGCTGCTGATGGCCCACAGCGCCACATGGATGCCCAGTTTTGAGCTGCTAGATCTGTTCTGAATCTATCCCATTTAGCACAGTGGTAGTGCCACACAACACGATGGAGGGTGTTCTCAGTGTGAAGACAAGACTTCGTCTCCACAATGACTGTGCGGTGGTCACTGCTGCCAATACTGTCATGGACAGATGCATCTGCGACAGGTAAGGACAAGGTCAACTAGGTTTTGCCCCTTGTGTTGGTTCTCTCACCACCTGTCGCAGGCCCAGACTAGCAGTTATGTCCTTCAGGATTCTGCCAGCTTGGTCAGTAGTGGTGCTACCGAGCCACTCTTGGTGATGGACATTGAAGTCCCCCACCCAGAGTACATTCTGTGCCCTTGCTACTCTCAGTGCTTCTATCCAAGTGGTGTTCAACATGGTGGAGTACTGATTCATCAGCTGAGGGAGGGTGGTAGGTGGTAATCAGCAGGAGGTTTCTTTGCCCATGCTTGACCTGAAGCCATAAGACTTCATGGAGTCCGGAGTCAATGTTGAGGACTCCCAGGGCCACTTATTCCCGACTGTATACCACTGTACCACCACCCCTGGTGGGTCTATCTTGCCGGTGGGACAGGACATACCCAGGGATGGTGATGGAGGAGTTTGGGACATTGGCTGAAAGGTATGATTCTGTGAGTATGACTATGTCAGGCTGTTGCTTGACTAGGCTGTTGGACAGCTCTCCCAATTTTGGCACAAGTCCCCAAATGTTGGTGAGGAGGACTTTGCAGGGTTGACTGGGCTGGGTGTGCCGTTGCTGTGGCCGTAGCCGGTGCCGAGTGATCCATCCAATTTCATTCTTATTATTTTGTTTCGTAGCGGTTAGTTACAACTGAGTGACTTGCTGGGCCATTTCAGAGGGCAGTTAAGAGTCAACCACATTGCTGTGGGTCTGGAGTCACATATAGGCCAGATCGAGTAAGGACATTAGTGAACCAGATGGGTTTTTACGACAATCCGATAGTTTCATGGTCACCATTACTGATACTAGCTTTTTATTCCAGATTTATTTATTTAACTGAATTTAAATTCCCCAGCTGCTGTGGTGGGATTAGTCCAGGCCTCTGGATTACTAGCCCAGTGACATTACCACTACGCTACCGTTCCCGTAACTGCTTCATACTAAACAGATGAAGCAAGAACTTGCATTTCTATAGCGCCTTTCACAGCCTCAGGATGTCCCAAAGCCCTTTACAGCCAATGAAGTACTTTTTGTGGAGTCACTGTTGTATTGTAGGAAACGGGGCAGCCAATTTGCACACAGCAAGCTCCCACAAACAGCAATGTGATAAATGATCAGATCATCTGACTTTAGGTGTTGGTTGAAGAATAAATATTGGCCTGGACACCGGAGAGGACTGTCCTGCTTTTAGAAATAGCGCTGTGGGATCTTTGACGTCCACCTGAGAGGGCAGGCGAGGCCTCAGTTTAACTTCTCATCTGAAAGACGGCACCTCTGACAGTGCAGCACTCCCTCAGCACTGCACTGGGAGTGTCAGTCTAGATTTTTGTGCTCAAGTCTCTGGAGTGGGACTCGAACCCACAACCTTCTCACTCAGAGGCAAGAGTGCCCAGCCCAGGTATACAGGAATCATTGTACACAGACTGAGATTATAGGCACCCAGTGCAAGTACAAAAGGAGCACCGGCACCCAACACAAGTACGCTGAGATCACGGTACTGAAAGGCCACTGGTAACTAACCGAAGGTCATTGCTGCAATCACAATACTGACACCGCCACACATGGTTTACAGAACTCGAGTTAATTAATGTCAATACGAGCCTCTATTATTTGTATTTCACTGGAGAGACTCGATGGGTGACAAACATTTAAGGGAGTATTTCTTTAACTGCTCTGCAATGTTGACCCTTAATAAGAATGACAGTTGTCTGGCTGAAACTTAGCGTGGGAAAGATTTGACACGACGCTGAAGAGAGTGATATATTGACTGTAAGGATCAGGTTGTCATTTCCTGAGTGTCATCCAGCATCAACGTAACATGTTTCTCGACATCTGTCACGTTGAAATATTGGACTGCAAGAGCAATCATACCAGAATTTTCATTATCGCTGCAATCAGTTTCAGACACTTGCCACATTTACCTGTTGTCATTCTTTTGACTGTTTTAGTGATGTAGGTGAGCAGACTGTCACTGATTTATCTGTAACCAACGTACTCTGAAGGTGTGATGCTAGTGTATTATATAACAGGCTCTGTTATGCATGTGAAAGTTTTGGAAGGAGTCCTACACAACAGAACAAATATTGGCTGGCTGTTTATCGGATAGTGATGTGCTTGGCGCTGTTTTGTGGTGTTGGGTTCCATCCTTTCACGATTAGATTCAAATCACCAGAGATTAGGGCAAGTAATTCATAAGCATTGGCAGTCAGTATTCAATGAAAGGCTGCTCCTAGGGCCAGAGTAGGCTGTTCTCCAGACCTATTAAACAACAACTTGTATTTATATACTGCCTTTAACTTCGTGCAACGTCCCGAAGCACCTCACAGGAGCAAAAATCAGGCAAAAATTGACACCAAACCACATAAACTTGGTCAAAGAAGTAGGTTTTAAGGAGCGTCTTAAAGTAGGAGAGAGAGGTGGCGAGGCAGAGAGGTTTAGGGAGGGAATTCCAGAGCTTAGGACCGAGACGGCTGAAGGCACGGCCGCCAATGGTGGAGCGATTTAAAATCAGGGATGTGCAAGAGGCCAGAGTTGGAGGAGTGCAGAGATCCCGGAGGGGTTGTAGGGCTGGAGGAGGTTACAGAGATAGGGAGGGAGCGAGGCCATGGAGGGATTTGAACTATTAGTGGCCTGGAACATTATATCGGTGGAATTATGTTTGAGCGTTTAACTTAAAATCAGGAGAAGACAAAAACACGACGTCCCAGAGGTGTAAAGCTCCCTGCCGGGTGTCACCTGCAACGCGGGGCTGCGGGGAAAAGGCAGATGCTTTTAATCGTTGAGTAATCTGCTGAAATTCAAAACAAAACGAAGCAGCGTGTAGCGTGCCCCTTAGAGAGACTTTCCAGAAGCAAAATACAACCGCCATAAATAACTGCAGAGGTCAGAAATCTGAAATTCAGCCTCCTACCTCCTCCTGTGATGGTTATACTGAGAAACTCTTTTCAATGAATTTTATAAGTGCTGCAGTAGGAATAATTTATTTTTCAACGCCTCTGCTCTGTCCGTTGTAGTATATGCCGCGTGTTTCTGTGAAATGTGACTTCATTAGGGCTTTGAGAAGCCTGAAGCATCTTTGCTGCGCTGTTCCATTTTCTGTGATTGATCTCAATACTGTTTATTTCAGTAAGAAGATCAGCAACACCCTCCACTAATTACCTGGTAGCACGCACAGAATTTTCATATGTTTCTAAAGCTTCATATTTATGTTAAGTTATACAATGTGTCAGCCGGGGCTCAGTGGGGCCAGCTCACCTCTGAGTCTGAAGGTTGTGGCTCCACTCCAGAGACATGAGTACAACAATCTAGGCTGACGGTCCCAGCGCTGCACTGTCGGAGGGGCCGTCCTTTGGTTGAGGTATCAAACCGAGGCCCCGTTTGCCCTCCCAGGTGGATGTAAAAGATCCCACGGCCACTATTTTGAAGAAGAGTAAGGGAGTTCTCCCGAGTGTCCTGGCCAATATTTATCCCTCAATCAACATCACTAAAGAACAGATTAACTGGTTATTTATCACGTCGCTGTGTGTGGGAGCTTGCTGTGCGCAGATTGGTGCCGCGTTTCCCTACATTACAACAGTGACTACACGTCACAAGTATTTCATTGGCTGTAAAGCACTTTGGGGCGCCCCGAGGTCGTGAAAGGTGCTATATAAATGTAAGTTATTTTTCTAATCGTTGCACCTATAATTGATCTGAAGATCTAATTTACACTTTTTAATGCACTTATCCATTTCTCCTTGGAGCACAGGCTATTAATCAGTTCTGATTTAATATCTGAATCAAGTCATTACCTCAAGAATAATCTTCTAGTTAAGAGCAATTATTCTCCCTAATCAGCGAAGGAATTGATCCTCATTATATTTTAGCACCCAGAGAACTATAAAGTAGCAGTTACTGCAGTTTGCAAAATTAAATGTGAGAGTCTAAGAAAGGCTATGAAGGATAAAAACATTTTTTATCTCCACAATATTGGTCTTGGGCATCAAGCAACAAGCTCTTGTATGTAGAGTTTCCAACTCTGGTTGGCTGTATTCCTGGAGGTTTCCTCACTCGACCAACCAGCTCCAATATTTTTAGACCCCATAAATGGAAAATGTTCAAAGGAGATGGGGGAAAAAACGCACCATTTTTTTAAATGGCCCAATAAATGTTCTCCCGGGTGTTGCGGGCAGCAGTGTCCAGATTAGCCTTTAATTCCTGGAGAGCCCGGGATAATCCTGGAGCTTTGCCAGCTCCAGCTGTGCAGCAAGTTATACGATAAGCACGTACAATTGAGATGTGCCTGCTCTGAGACTTGAAGTGGATTATTCTTGACAATGAAGAGCAGGAGCGGGCTGGGAAAGAGGTCTACCGCAATCAAAGAAAGAAAGACTTGCATTTCTATAGCGCCTTTCACGACCTCAGGACGTCCCAAAGTGCTTTACAGCCAATGAAGTACTTTTTCGAAGTGTAGTCACTGTTGTAATGTCGGAAACACAGCAGCCAATTTGCGCACAGCAAGCTCCCACAATCAGCAATGTGATAATGACCAGATAATCTGTTTTAGTGACGTTGATTGAGGGATAAATATCGGCCCCAGGATATCGAGGGGAACTCCCCTGCTCTTCTTCGAAATACTGGCCATGGGATCTTTCGTGTCCACCTGAGAGGGCAGACGGGGCCTGGGTTTAACGTCTCATCCGAAAAACGGAGTGAGGCCAAGCTTGAAGTTTAAAAGCCTGTAGGTTGTAGCAGGAAGGAAAGACTCCGGGTGATCCAGACAAAAAGACGACGGGGGGAGAGTGAGTTGTGTCGCAGTGGAAACCTGCCCGAAGTGTGCTCAGAAAGTGCTTCCGACAACGTGGGCCCCGAGACTCACTGCAAATTGGGCCTTGTTTCCATAAAATCAGTGAGTGCAGACATCCCGATGCAGCTTCCTGCTTGGATCCTCTGGGAATTTGGCCGACTCCGACATATGGGGCTGGCCGCAGGTAAGTCCGGTGGGGGTGGGTGGGGGAAGGTGACCAGGAGCGGGGTGGGAGGTGAACGGGACGGTGGGGGAGGGGGGAGGTGAACGGGACGGTGGGGGGAGGGGGGAGGGGAACGGGACGGTGGGGGGGAGGGGGGAGGTGAACGGGACGGTGGGGGGAGGGGGGAGGGGAACGGGACGGTGGGGGGAGGGGGGAGGGAAACGGGATGGTGGGGGGAGGGGGGGAGGGGAACGGGACGGTGGGGGAGGGGGGGAGGGGAACGGGATGGTGGGGGGAGGGGGGAGGGAAACGGGACGGTGGGGGGAGGGGGGAGGGGAACGGGATGGTGGGGGGAGGGGGAGGTGAACGGGACGGTGGGGGGAGGGGGAGGTGAACAGGACAGTGGGGGGAGGGGAAGGTGAACGGGATGGTGGGGGGAGGGGAGGTGACCAGGATCGGGGTGGGAGGTGAACGGGACGGTGGGGGAAGGGGAGGTGAACGGGACGGTGGGGGGAGGGGAGGTGAACGGGACGGTGGGGGGAGGGGGAGGTGAACAGGACAGTGGGGGGAGGGGAAGGTGAACGGGATGGTGGGGGGAGGGGGAGGTGAACGGGACGGTGGGGGGAGGGGGAGGTGAACGGGACGGTGGGGGGAGGGGAGGTGAATGGGACGGGGGGGGAGGGGGAGGTGAACAGGACGGTGGGGGGAGGGGAGGTGAACAGGACGATGGGGGGAGGGGAAGGTGACCAGGATCGGGGTGGGAGGTGAATGATGCGGAGGGGTGGAGGTGGAAGACTCGGCTAGTGATGACCTGCAGTATTGTTGGGGAGCCAGGAGGAGCATTCTTGAGCTCATTGAAATGGGCAATAGGTTGGAGATAGATCTCTGCAGAGAGAGGGGGCGGTTTGGGGGGTAAGGGTGTAGGGAAGGCAGGTGGGTGGGGTTGAGATCTATCAGAAAGGATCAGGCATGTTGGGCCCAATTGGATCTTCCCATTCCTGAGAACACTTGGCCTGGAAATTGGACCCAGCCTGAATCGGGGTGCGATCCCGGTGCTGCCCACGCCCAATGAGGCTGGTGGCACGACCACGCCGATGGTCCGCAGAATCATTAGGATAGAACCGGCGAGCTGCGGAGGTCAGCGGAGGCCCCAGAGGCAACTCGCTGGGTGGGTAGGGGGAACGACATCGGCCACTTGCAACAGCGACCGAGGGCCTCCGGTGAGTCCCAGGCGAGCGAAGCAATTGGGAGGGAGTGGGGTGGGGGTGAGCAGAGGTCGGCAGAGACCCGCTGTTTTAACCCGGAGCCTGGAGGGGCCCTCCTGCTCCTCCAGGAGACGATCCTGAACGCAGCAGGCCCAACGCCAGGGAAAACCAATTTCCAGTTTGGGGCCAAAAACAGGCGTTTAGCCCCCTGATTAGCATATTAAAGGGCCAAATGGCAGGGTCGCTTCTACAGCACCCAAACCAATATGGCACCAGATGTGTTTCCGACGCTGTTGGGGTGCAGGAGATTGGCGCCCTAAATTAGAACCTTTTGCCCTCATTTTCCATCTGAAAACAGGCACAATCCGGTCCAATTTTACTCCCTTTATGTCAAAAGGTCTATACAGTAGCACCAGCAGACCCCTTCGCTCTATGATGCCTTGTCCCCATTGCAGAAACATTTCCACCAGATTCTCTATCTGGGATTGCTTCAAACCCCATTGCTGAAGATTCCAATACATATATTTCTGACCGCTGCCGGTTGCTAGTGTCAGCTGTGGCTCAGCGGGCAGCACTCTCGCCTCTGAGTCATGAAGGTCGTGGGTTCAAAGTCACGCTCCAGACACTTGTAGCACAGAATCCAGGCCGACACTCCAGTGCAGTGCTGAGGGAGTGCTGCACTGTCGGAGGTGCTGTCTTTCGGATGAGACGTTAAACCGAGGCCCCTGTCTGCTCTCTCAGGTGGACGTAAAAGATCCCATGGCACTATTTCGAAGAAGAGCAGGGGAGTTCTCCCCAGTGACCTGGCCAATATTTGTCCCTCAATCAATATCACTAAAACTGATGATGTGGTCATTATCTGGGATAAAGTCCCACATAAGAGGTTAGTGTGCAAAATTAAAGCACATAGGATTGGGGGAAATATACTGGCATGGATTGAAAATTGGTTAACAGACAGGAAACAGAGAGTAGGAATAAATTAGTCTTTTTCGGGATGGCAGGAGGTGACTAGTGGGGTACCGCAGGGATCAGTGCTTGGGCCCCAGCTATTCACAATATATATCAATGATTTGGATGAGGGAACCAAATGTAATGGGCCAAAACTTCGGCACTTGCCGGGTGAGTACGCACTGTGTACTCACCCGCAAGGCCTCCTGAAGTGCCGGTTTCCTGCATGCACTGCGCATGCGCGGGAAACCGGCACTTCCGGTATGGCAAAGGGGGCGGTTCCTAGGTGAACCGCGTGCGCACTACAGGCTGTGCGCACGCAGAGCACTTAGGTTTTTTTTCAGGTTTCAACGCGAGGGTAAGTATGGAAGAATTTACACATGAAAAAAGGAGGCGTAAGACCCCCTTTTAACAAGGTAAGTAGTTAATTAAGTATAATTTTAAATTTTTTTCAACAGGTTTATCTTTTTTAGAGACTTTAAAGAAAGGTAAGTTTATTTTTATAACTTTTAAAAAGAATTTAAATTTTTTCAAAAATTTAAATTTTTGTTTAAAGTGGTTAATTTATTTAACTATAGTTATTTTATTAATGTGATGGTTTTTTAAATAAATTTATTTGAGGTTTAGCTGTTCTTTTGGGGGCAATTTGTATTCATAGATTTGACAGGTCTCCTGTCAAATCTATGAATGAAAGATAGTCTGCTGCCATTGGCTCTCCATGGCCCATGTGATCCCAGAGGTCGCATCGCACTAACTGCGCCTTTGGGACACGCACACACTGCGCGCCGGCACCAGGGAGAGGCCCAGGACCCAAAGTTCCTGTGGGCCCGAAACACAACGGCCGGCGCGATATCGCGCAAGATCCTTACCCCCGCGGCAAGCCTCCGAGTCAAATTTCTGGGCCATATTTCCAAGTTTGCTGATGACACGAAACTAGGTGGGATTGTGAGTTGTGAGGAGGATGCAAAGAGGCTTCAAGGCGATTTAGACAAGTTGAGTGAGTGGGCAAATACATGGCAGATGCAGTATAATGTGGATAAATGTGAAGTTATCCACTTCGGTAGGAAAAACAGAAAGGTAGAGTATTATTTAAATAGTTCTAGATTGGGAAATGCTGATGTACAAAGGGACCTGGGTGTCCTTGTACACCAGTCACTGAAAGCAAACATGCAGGTGCAGCAAGCAGTTAGGAAGGCAAATGGTATGTTGGCCTTCATTGCAAGAGGATTTGAGTACAGGAGCAAGGATGTCTTACTACAGTTGTACAGGGCCTTGGTGAGACCACACCTGGAGTACTGTGTGCAGTTTTGGTCTCCTTACCTAAGAAAGGATATACTTGCCATAGAGGGAGTGCAGCGAAGGTTCACCAGACTGATTCCTGGGATGGCAGGACTGTCGTATGAGGAGAGATTGGGTTGACTAGGCCTGTATTCACTAGAGTTTAGAAGAATGAGAGGGGATCTCATTGAAACGTATAAAATTCTGACAGGGCTAGACAGACTGGATGCAGGGGATGTTTCCCCTGGCTGGGGGGTCTAGAATGAGGGGTCACAATCTCAGGATACGGGGTAGGACATTTAGGACTGAGATGAGGAGAAATTTCTTCACTCAGAGGGTGGTGAACCTGTGGAATTCTCTACCACAGAAGGCTGTGGAGGCCAAGTCACTGAATATATTTAAGAAGGAGATAGGTAAATTTCTAGATACAAAAGGCATCAAGGGGTATGGGGAGAGCGCGGGAATATGGTATTGAGATAGAGGATCAGCCATGATCATATTGAATGGCGGAGCAGGCTCGAAGGGCCGAATGGCCTACTCTATCTCCTATTTTTCTATGTTTCTATGTTTCTTATCTCATTGCTGTTTATGGGACTTAAATTGGCTGCTGCTTTTCCTACATTTCAACAGTGACGACACTTCAGAAGTACATCATTGGCTGTAAAGCGCTTTGGAACATCCTGAGGTCGTGAAAGGCGCTCGAGAAATGCAAGTCTTTATTATTTTATTTTAGTTTGGTTTGTGCTTGCCTGTTGGCACACGAGACAGATTAGCATTCCAACTCTGTCAACTCAACAGTGGACATCATGACATCGCTCCAAAAATTCAACGAATTCAAAAAGAAAAAAGCAAGAACTTACATTTATACGGTGCTTTTCACGACCTCAGGACGTCCCTAAGCGCTTTACACCCAATGAAGTGCTTTACTACTGCGTGGCTTGCCAGGCCACTTCAGAGGGCAACGACAGTTAAGGGTCAACCGCATTAACACGGGACTAGAGTCACCTATAGGCCAGACCAGGTAAGGACAGCAGGTTTCCTTCCCTAAGTTACACTAGTGAACCCGTTGGTTTATTTTTTTTACCCACAATACGACAGCTTCAAGATCTCTTTTACTGATACCGGCATTTGATTTCCAGATTTTTGAAACAGAAGTCAAATTTTCAAACTGCCGCGGTGGGATTCAAACTCACGTTCTCTGGATTACTGGTCCAATAACATAACCACTATTACTACCCATGTGCGATGTGACTGTATTATAAATTCAGCCCATCCCCAATTGTCTGCTTGTAGGATCTGAATTACTTTTTAATAACGTGTTTACTCTCCCTCACGGCATGGCTTTCTGCTGTTGCATTGGGAAGTGAGGAATAAATATTAATGAAGCCATTTATATCTATTCCAAGCACACTTTCAGGTCAACTCACTAGAAATTGCATGGGATACCAATACGAAATGGCAGAGTTACAGTTACAGCGATCAGTAGCTCCCTGAAGTCGGAAGACGATGGTTAATTTTTGGTTTGAAAACATTTGGGCCAGAAATTCGGCTTTCCGGCTTCCCGCGGGTGCAAGGATCGCACGCGTACTTACCTAGCGCGCCTGCCGTTGTGCTTTGGGTCCACGAGGACTTCGGGTCCTGGGCCTCCTGCAGCTGCCGGCACGCAGTGCTTGCGTATCCCAGGGGCGCAGTTAGTTTGAAGCGTCCCCTGGGATCACGTGGGCCATGGAGAGCCAATCAGAGCAGGGAATCTCCATTCATAGATTTTGACAGGAAGACCTGTCAAATCCATGAATAGAGATCGGCCCCAAAACCTCACTTAAACTTCAAATAAATTTAAAAAAAAATCACATTTTTAAAATAACTATAAATTACATAAATTAACTACTTTAAACAAAAATTTAAATTTTTGAAAAAATTAATTACACTTTTTAACGGTGCTAAAAATAAACTTACCTTTCTTTAAAGTATGTAAAAAAGATAAACCTGTTGAAAAAATGTTTAAATTGTATTTAATTCACCACTTACCTTGTTAAAAGCAGGCCTTGTGCCTCCTTTTTTCCTGCGCAGCTTCTCCGTACTTACCCTCACGGAGAAACCTGAAAAAAAAAACGAAGTTTGAGGTCTACGCGCTGCCTCTCCGGCGCACGCGTTTGACCTCCGAACCCCTTCCTTCAGGGGAACGGAAGTTCCGGTTTCCAGCGCATGCGCAGTGCATGCGCGAAACCGGCACTTTCGTTGGGTCTACGGGTGAGTACACAGCGCGTACTCACCCATGGAGACCCGAATTTCTGGCCCATTAAGGCGACCTGACATGTTAAATAATTAAATTTAACATAGGGGTATGCTTGACATTGACAGTGTCAGCTGTGGCTCAGTGGGTAGCACACTCACCTCTGATGTTAGAAGGTTGTGGGTTCAAGTCCCATTCCATAGGACTTGAGCACAGAAAGCTAGGCTGACACTCCAGTGGAGTGCTACACTGTCGGAGGTGCCGTCTTTCGGATGAGACATTAAACCGAGGCCCTGTCTGCTCTCTCAGGTGGATGTAAAAGATCCCAATGGCACTATTTCGAAGAAGAGTAGGGGAGTTATCCCCGGTGTCCTGGCCAATATTTATCCCTCAACCAACATAACAAAAACAGATTATCTGGTCATTTTCACATTGCTGTTTGTGGGAGCTTGCTGTGCGCAAATTGGCTGCCACATTAGAACAGTGACTCCACTTCAAAAAGTACTTAATTGGCTGTAAAGCCCTTCGAGACGTCCGGTGGTCGTGAAAGGCGCTATAGAAATGTAAGTCTTTCTTTTTACTCTCCTGCGCACAGATGGGATTGGACATGATACCTTAAAAGCATCGTAACACTGTCGGTAACTCCTGGGTAGGATGTTTCATGGAGATGGTACCAGCTTGCTTGCAGGGGCTAAGAAAAGGCACCGTCGCAAATGGGGATAGAGAGAGGACAGGGTCTTAAAGATATATCCCAGTAAATGGAAAATAAAATTCATCACTGAACAGGTGTGGTTAGATTTTCTCTGCAGTGTCCATCCATTCTTTATAAACAGGTTGTGTTACCCATAACACACAGAGGTAATCTTTCTCCTGTATGCCACCGCTATTATAAATTTAAAAATATCCGATTGCTCATTAGTCTATGTCGCTGCTTCCACAGGGTTACACAAGCCGAGATGTTTCACTGCTGATATACCCACACACACAATCCTTCAGAAGAGTTTCGAGCACAAGCTGGAGGCTTGTCATTCTCTGGAGATTTGTGTGTGCGCATGTGTCTTTTTTCGAGCTTATAATTTACTCTTCTTTGCCTCTTGACACACTTCCCATAGCGAGGTAAACAAAAAAACCCAGCATCTGCCAAGTCGATCGGATTCTAACCCAAGGTTAAAAAGACATAAAACAATACATGCACTCCGCCATTTTCATCTTGATCACTGAATTTGAGTATTGAATTAAAAGAGCGCTCTGAATGCTTTAGGTTACTATGAATAATACAGCAACCTTAAAATGAGATGAGGAAGGCATAAATGCAAGTCCAACAAATCAGGCTTTACAAATGCAGGTTCCTGCCGACAATACTATCCCGTTTATTCTGAATGAAAATTAAAATGGCCAAGTTATGATTCCCCGCAGGCTATTGAACACCACTGTCAAAGCTATATCAGTCACACTGAGATAGGTAAAGATTATATCACCACTCACAGATACAGCAGTGGTTTTGGCTGGAAGTATTAATCGGGTATGACTGCATTGTGATCTCTTGTCAGACTGACGATTCTACCCTGCCTTTGGTCAAGGTTCAGAAGGTGGATGATGGTAACCAGCGGAAAACAATAATATATTACGTTATTGTTTTAGTACTGCAGCAATTGGGTGAAAAACCAGATGGCAGAAAAATATCACATTTTGTGACTTAGAAATCTGGGTCAGAAAAGTGCAACACTTTTATTGTGGGCACCTCACAGTCAGCAGGAATCTATCTATCTGGCATGGACTGAATGCTACAATTAAGGTCTTTACACTGACAGATACAGGATTAGAAATGGACATTAAGTAAGATATAACTTGCATTTATGCAGCGCCTTTCACGACCTCAGGATGTCCCAAAGCCAATGAAGTACTTTTTTGAAGTGTAATCACTGTTGTAATGTAGGAAACACATCAGCCAATTTGCGCACAGCAAGCTCCCACAAACAGCGATGAGATAAATGATTAGACCATCTGTTTTTTAGTGATGTTGATTGAAGGATAAATATTGGCCCCAGGACACCGGGAAGAACTCCCCTGCTCTTCTTCGAAATAGGGCCATGGGATCTTTTGCGTCCATCTAAAAGACGGCACCTCTGACAGTGCAGCACTCCCTCAGCGTCTTAAACGTAATAAAACATCCCACGGTGCCTCCCAAGATCAAGTCATTGGATGTGAAATTCTTTGAGATGCCCTGATTTGTAATAAGGCACAATATAGATGCAAGTTCTTTATGATTGCAAAAATTACAGCAGCGGTCTTTCTTTTTTCCCCCTTCAGGCTCCAGCACATGAATTATTAAAAAAGAATTAGCGTTGGGGATTCGGTCTGAGGATGATGGGACCTCTGCTTTCACCTGCAATGGTAATGTTTGTGCCCAGAGGCAAAGTCTGGGGTCTCGAGCCAGAGGACATGGGGACCTGGAACTGTTTGGAGTGGCAGGGAGCAGGGCCAAGTATAGATTGAGCTGAAGCGGGGCAGAGAAACAATGAACTGTCAGGGCGATCATTTCCCATGGAAATGTTTTCTTTGCTGGAATCTGATTGGTCCAATTACAAAGGGGAACTAAGACTCTGCAGAGGTTCTGGGATCTGATTGGTTGAAGGGACAGTTTTTGCTGTTTCTGGGATCTGATTGGTCGAAGGGACACTGTTCACTGATTCTCGGATCTGATTGGTTGAAGGGACTGTGTTTGCTGCTTCTCGGATTTGATTGGTCGAAGGGACACTATAATGATACATTCCGACATTCTTACAGACACAAGACGAGGAATAATTTAAATTTTGTGCGTGTGTGAATGCGCTGTTCATTTATTAATATTTTTATACTTCTGAGCAATTGGAAACACAACAAGCATGAAAGTGTTTATCAGTTATTTAATCTGACAGGGTTTGTGAAGCCTGGATGACTTTGCAAATGTGAAGTTCCAATTTTGTTGTGAGTCGTGCTTAACTGCGTCAAAGCAATAAATCAAACAAGCAATCTGTGAATTGGAGTTTGTCACCTTTATGATTTTTCTTAGCAAACCTTCTTTAAACTTATGTTTATTATACAGTAGGCAAAAGCAATGCATGATATGATACTGAGCCATACAGTAACGGTTTGATCCCACTCTGTGCTGAGTCACACAAGCTGGCTAACAATTCGAAGAGCGTATCACCATTGTCTGTTGCCCTCCTCCCATATTCAGCCAGAGACTTGAGCACAAAATCCAGACCGACACTCCCAGTGCAGTACTGAGGGAGTGCTGCACTGTCGGAGGTGCCGTCTTTTGGATGAGACGTTAAGCCGAGACCCCGTCTGCTCTCTCAGGTGGACGTAAAAGATCCAATGGCATTCTTTTGAAGAAGAGCAGGGGAGTTCTCCCCGTGTCCTGGCCAATATTTCTCCCTCAACCAGCATCACTAAAGCTGATCATTATCACATTGTTGTTTGTGGGAGCTTGCTGTGCACAAATTGTCTGTTGCGTTTCCTACATTACAACAGTGACCACACTTCAAAAGTACTGCATTGGCTGTAAAGCGCTTTGGGACGTCCTGAGGTTGTGAAAGGCACTGTAGAAATGCAAGTCTTTTCTTTCTATGTGTCCCTGGCACTTGAGGGCAAATTCCAACCTTCCAGTGTGTGCCAATTCTTATCCTCTGGACAAAATAGCAGATAATGAACAATGCTCCAAATCCACTAACGAGACAAATAAATCTGTACGCAACTCCGCTCATCACACCCGCCCTTCTACACCTCTCCTCGGGTTGCTGATCTCACCTTCAGCAATGATTACAAGTGACCTCAGTGTCTTCAGGCTAGGGAAGGAGACTTAAAAATTAGGCAGAGTTGCTGCTCTTAATCACTAAAAACCGACCACTTCTGGAAAGTGCACACCTGTGTAAAGGACTTGTTTGACTGTGTGCGGTATGCAGGTCTCTATGGAAAAAAAATAAGAACATAAGACATAGGAGCAGGAGTAGGCCATTCGGCCTCTCGAGCCTGCTCCACCATTCAATAAGATCATGGCTGAGCTTCAACCTCAACTCCACCTTCCCGCCCGATCTCCATACCCCTTGATTCCCTTAATATTCAAACATCTATCGATCTCAGTGTTGAATAAACTCAATGACTGAGCATCCACAGCCCTCTGGGGTAGAGAATTCCAAAGATTCACAACCCTCTGAGTGAAGAAATTTCTCCTCATCTCAGACTTAAATGGCTGACCGCTTATCCTGAGACTATGACCCCTGGTTCTAGACTCTCCAGCCAGGGGAAACAACCTCTCAGCATCTACCCTGTCAAGCCCTCTAAGAATTTTATATGTTTCAATATGATCACCTCTCATTCTTCTAAACTCCAGAGAGTATAAGACTATTCTACTCAATCTCTCCACACAGGACATCCCTCTCATCCGAGGAACCAATCTAGTGAACCTTCATTGCACCCCCTCTAAGGCAAGTATATTCTTCCATCAGGTAAGGAGACCAAAAAGACTTGATTGCTTGATCAAAGCTTGAGGGAACCAGTAACACGTGTTCTGCTGCTTACCTAGCTGGTGCTACACTCAACTTAAACGGTTATTGTATAATCTTCACAAAGTTAATAAGCCTAACTTGGTACATCAGCAGGGCAGAGGATCTGTGTTGGATATTGTGCCTCTTCCCCGACCATTCCCTCCCTCACCCATGCCTGAATAACCTGCAATTGCACATGAAGAACAGCCACTTGGGCAAAGGCTACCAGTGTATGTTGAATTGCGTTGCGGCATGTGTCACTACCTTCAGGAGAAGCGATCAACCTATTGCCTCGTGTGATGTCATGAGGAAGCTAGAAGCTATGGGAATATGTGGCTGAATCCTGACCTTTACCTGGTATGTGTGCCCCAGTTCCAAGATCGATGGAAGGGTTGATGGGAGACTCCCTGAACTTAGTTCTCTCTAAAGAGGAGTGCGTGAAGGGTGCCCGCTGTCACCCAACCTATTCAATGCTCTCAGCAATATGGAGTCGGGTGGTATCCCATAGGATGATCTCGGAGTCTGTTTAGGGCATTTCGGAAAGGGCTGAGGTGCTTCTTTTCACAGTTTGGTGTAAATAGACCCTTCCTTCAGATGATATTATGTTGTTGGGAGACTCACCTTGGACATTGATATGCTCTACTGACATTTTGAACAGGAGAGGAAGGCTGTATTGCTAATTATAATTAGTGATCTGGTGCCAACTATCAGACAGACTGTATCCTGAACTCCTTGGGGGAAAAATTCGGTTGATTAGCGCCTCCCGTTAGCGCCTTAAGAGAGGTGTGTAGCGCCTGATTTAGCGCTCAAATCACCTCCAGGGGCGATAGAGGCGAATTTTGCAGTCGGAGGCGATAATTAGCGCAATATATATATATAATATTATATTTAAATATTAAGGGGGAGAAATTCAGTATCGCCCCGTTTGGGGCGCAATTATCGGCCGGGCGCAAAGTTTAGCGCCTGGCTCTAATTATCGCCTCCGACTGCAAACTTGGCTTCTATCGCCCCTGGAGGTGATTTGAGCGCTAAATCAGTCGCTACACACCTGTCTTAAGGCGCTAACGTCGAGGCGCAAGGCGCTACCTCAGAGCGCTGGCGAAGCTCAGGTGATGTCAGTCAGCAATGAAACACAGACACACTGGCGCCAGCCAGTTCTTAAAGGGGAAGGTCGATCTTGCTCTCCAGCCACACCCTGCTCATTGCAGCCTTGAATCTCGGCCTGGACAGACCTGTACATCAATTGTGCTGGAACCACCAATGGAGAGGCCCAGGGAAAGAGCTCAGCGCTTCAGCGACCGGGCCTTGGTGGCTCTGGTTGGCGCTGTGGAGCGGCGAAGGGCAGTGCTGTACCCACAGAGTGGCAGGAGGCCATTGCCACGCGAATACAGAAGAGTCTGGAGGGAGGGGGCTCAGCACGTCTCCTCCAGGAGCCTGGTGCCGAGGACCCACACCCAATGTCGGAAGAAGTTCAATGACCTCACTCGGGTGGTCAGGGTGAGTGGCTGCTTTTCAATACCTCTACATCCCTCCATCTCAACCTCACTCTGTGCCCAGAGGGTTTAAAAACCCCAAATGCCCAACACGCATCCAAGACCTATTGCCATCTCATAAAACCCACACGCACATTCCACACCTTGCATACATTAAGGGCTATTCAAGTATGGGAGGCACATCAGGCAAGCACATGGCTGCATACATTAAGGGCTATTCAAGTATGGGAGGCACATCAGGCAAGCACATGGCTGCATACATTAAGGGCTATTCAACTATGGGAGGCACATCAGGAAAGCACATGGCTGCATACATTAAGGGCTATTCAACTATGGGAGGCACATCAGGCAAGCACATGGCTGCACACTCACTCAGACGCCGTCCTTTTTCTTGCAGGCCAAGCTCTCTCACAACAGGCGCCAGCAGCAACGCACGGGAGGACCGGCTGAGCTGCAGACCCTCAGCGATTTGGAGGCGCGCGTGCACAGGATCGTTGCCAGCCAGGTGATAGGGGCCGTGGCTGCTGGAGAGGTCGACCCCCTTGGGGACAGTAATGGTAAGTTCATCAGCTTTCTCTCCTCTCTCATTCCACTTGCCCCTCACAACACCAGCCTTTTACACTTTCAATCAACTTACTAAATGTCTCCAGTCCTTGCTCCCTTACTGCCCCCCTGTCCTGACGCTAAAGCCACTCTTGTAACTCCCTGCTTTCAGATAGTGAACCACCAGCTGAGCAGCCTGTCCCTCAGCCTGCCAGTGGGAGCGACGCCCCAGGCGAGGAGGAAGAGGAAGCCGGAGCCTCAGCGCCAGCGTCTCCCGAGGGAGCCCATGCCCACACTGGGACCACGCCTTCCCTGGAGGGGAGAAGGGGGGAAGGGTCTGATGAGGATGAAGCTCCGGGACCCAGCGGGCTGCAGCAATGCCATGGGGGTAGGGAAGTTCGGGGGCCATCTCCCCGGAGGGTGAGTAGGCAAGCGAGTCCTGCTGCACTGGACTCAGAGGAGGAGCGCGTCATCGCGGCCATGACTAGCCAGGCCTTGAGCATGCACACTGAGCTCATGGTGCAATGGCAAGGGTGCCCGAAAGCATTGACGGACTGGCTAGGAGTGTGGAGCAGTCCGCTGCAGCACAGGCCGATGCAACGCAACGGCTTAGTGCTGCAATTCAGTCACTGGCTGCTGCCATCCAATCTCAGACTGCTCTCATGTAGACTCAGATTGATGTCACGCAAGCACTGACTGCTGCCATTGTCGCTGGTTCGGCCACATTGCCCCGGGGCTCTCACGGTGCCGCTGCAGGTCAGCAATCTGTGCTCGAGCAGATTGCTCCGGGTGCTGAGGTGCTGCCCCGTGGGAGTGGCAGTGTGTCGGTCGAGCAGGAAGGTGCTGTCCTCTCTCAGGATAAAAATGAGAAGTCGCACAACACCAGGTTATAGTCCAACAGATTTATTTAAAATTACAAGCTTTCGGAGCTGTCGCCCCTTCGTCAGGCAAAGGTACAATGAGTGAATCTACAACATTACACCGTATATAAACACAGACACTGCAGAGATACAATCTTTCAGGGAAGGTGTCCTTACATCAAAGACACACCAAGAGCACAGCCAAGACAATGAGATGTGTCACAGGGGGTCCAACGTGTCAAATCCTGCCGTCTGCAGTTGGTTTGTTTTTTTTTGGGGTTTGTTTTTTTAAGTGTTTTTTTTTTAAAACTGGAAAGACAGACAACGATGTCGAGTCACGTTCTGTAGCGTGACATGAACCCGATATCCCTATTGAGGCCACAAACTCTCTCAGGATGACAGCATTCCTGCTCCCACCACTGGCACTTCCCCATTGCACTTGCCACTGCCTGCAACACAGCCAGCCCAGACTGCTGCCGCCCATGCAGAGTTGGTGCAGTCTGCAGCCGGGCCCTCCAAGCCCAGAGCTGGTCGAGGGCGTCATTCGAGGGCATCTGCAGTCTCTGGATCTGACATTCAGCAGCCTTCCACCAGCCTTGCTGCAGCCACTGAGGTCCCATTACGGAGGAGCAGTAGGGTGGGAAGGGGGGAAGTGCGCAGGGGATGGAGATCACCCTCGAAGAGCAAACAGTAGGAGGTCTAAATAAATGGTGGGAATGTTTGTGGTAAAGGTCGAGGTTCGTGTGATTACATTTGTTTACTGTTTTGCAGTTTATCTCCAGCTTGTGAGAACCAGTTCTGTTAATTCATGATTTGTTGTGTTTGTTTCTAATTGTTTGTCCTGAATAAATGACACACACAGAGTTTGTTAAATAAAAAAGTTGTTGTATTCTAATTTACATTTTTGGCCTTTGGAATCATTCCAGCTTTGGCCGGCTATAGGGGGTGCGGGTTGCTTTCCATGATGTTGTTCTCCATGCCAGAAGCCATCTCCTGAGTAGGGGCCTACAAGCAGCTTGTTATCAGCCGTTGACGGATGGCCCTTGCAGTGGCAACATTGTACACCTCCCACCCACGTTGGTGCTGCTGCTGATCATCCTCCTCATCATCCTCCTCATCCTCCTCCTCCTCCTCCTCCTCAGGTGGTGCACCAATCCCTGGTGGCATTGGCTGGGTCCTGAGGATTGCCAGGTTATGAAGAATGCAGCTCACAACTATGAACAGGGAGACTCGCTCAGGCGAGTACTGCAGGGCTCCTCCTGAGTGGTCCAGACAGCTGAACCGTTGCTTGAGCACGCCGATCGTCTGCTCAATGATGTTCCTGGTGGCGAGATGGCTCTCATTATACCGCAGCTCAGCAGGGGTGTTGGGGTTACGGAGCGGTGTCATCAGCCAGGTGCAGAGTGGATAACCCTTGTCCCCGAGGAGCCAACCACTTGGCTGATGCGGTGCCTGGAAAAGGTCTGGCACAGCAGTCTGGCGCAGGATGAAAGCATCGTGGCTGCTGCCAGGATAGCGGGCATTGACGGCGAGTATGAGCTGTGTGTGGTCACAGACCAACTGCACATTTAAGGAGTGGTAGCCCTTGCGGTTTCGGAATACCTCTGCATTCTCATGCGGTGCCCGCAATGCCACATGCATGCAGTCAATGGCGCCCTGCACCACGGGGAAGCCCGCTATCCCAGCAAAGCCACATGCACGTTCATGCTGTTTGGCCCGGGTCATGGGGAAAGAGATGTACTGGCGTCTCCTTTTATACAGGGCATTTGTGACCTGCCGGATACAACAATGGACAGCGAACTGGGAGATATTGGCGATGAAAGGAGCCGCTGGCATAAAAATTCAGAGCCAGTGTCACCTTCACTGCCACCGACAGAGACGTCCTGGTCCTCAGTAGAGGCTGCAGATCTGACTGCAGCAGGTGGCAGAGCTCAGTGACCACCTCCTTGCTGAAGCGCAGCCTGCGCAAACACTGCTCCTCAGACAAATGAAGGTATGAGAACTGCTCCCTGAGTACCCTCGGAGGGTAAGGTCTCCTGTGCAGAGGCCTGTTGGCCCTCCTCCGTCTGGCCATGTTTGCCACTCTCTCTCTGCGTCTCTGCTGCCTCCGATTCTGCAGGTGCAGGACGACGCCCCGAATCAGTGCAGCCCCCATAGTCTCTTCTAAATCGATGCGAGGAAGGTCAAATCAAAATGAACCTGCAAAGTGCTGCTCAGTACCCAAAACTCCTTCACACAGCGTTGAATCTCTCCAGAATTCTCTCTCTCTCTCTCAGAATGCGTGGTGCAAAAATGTCGCCGACAAAAAAAGGCAGGAAGCGGCCGCCTTTAAATAGCACTCCCCCAGTCCCTTCCCGACTGCAAAACGTTCCCCTCAACCTGTCGTTGCTAGCGGCAGGCGGAAAGGCAGGGGGCGCCACTCAATATCCGGTCCGGGGCACTACCGGGGCATTGCACGCTCGACTGACGTCACGATCTGCCGGCTAACGGGAGGCGCTAATCAACCGAATTTTTCCCCCATGACATTTCTTTACTCTTGCCCCACTGACAACTGGGTTTAGCTGTATTGGTTCATTCTGCCACCTAACCTCATTCATTTATCATAGAAACAGAGCCAGCTATCTGTTTCTCAGACACTCCTCGAGTCTATATCTGGAAAAATTTAGTTGCCTTATTACACCTCTTAAATATTGTAAACTTTTCTAAAGGTAACCATTACACTTATTAGCACAGCTAATATATATTCTCCAAGTTTTTCCGAAGATAGCATCAAAGGTTTTGAGTGATATGAGGAAATCTGCTTTCTAATTAAACCAATTTGCTAATGGAATGAGTTCTAATCAGGATTAAGCAATGTGTCAGCCCAAGAGTGGAATGATCGTATCCAAGTTTTGCGAAAGTAGAATTCAAAAGTAAGTTGGGGCGGTTGAAATTGGTCTTGGGCGGAAGCGTAGAACGGGCGATAGTGAATCGGCAGCTCAATTTACACTCAGCCCATCTATGCTTTATCTCCATTGTATTTTACTATATCTTTTTAAGGTGATTTTGAAACATGCCAACACAATCTTGAGAACATACGGCATGGAATGAGGAACAGCCACTTGAGCCATCAAGCTTGCTCCTTCCACAGGCAGAGTACAACCTTTCTTGTCATGGATTCTAAAGCAACTGCTGCAATATCCTGAAGGGTACTGGATTTCTACTTGAAAAGGAAAAATTTGCAGGGCTATGGGGTAGTGCGTTTGATGGAGTGTATCTGGACTTTAGCAAGGCTTTTGATAAGGTTCCACATGGCAGACTGGTCACGAAGTTAAAAGCCCATGGGATCCAGGCAAGTGTCAAGTTGGATTCAAAACTGGCTCGGAGACAGGAAGCAGAGGGTCATGGTTGATGGATGTTTTTGTGACTGGAAGGCTGTTTCCAGTGGGGTTCCGCAGGGCTCAGTACTAGTTCCCTTGCTTTTTGTGATATATATCAATGATCTAGACTTGAATATAGGGGGTATGATTAAGAAGTTTGCAGATGATACTAAAATCGGCTGTGTGGTTGATACTGAAGAAGGAAGCTGTAGACTGCAGGAAGATATCAATAAATTGGTCAGGTGGGCAGAGCAGTGGCAAATGGAATTCAATCCGGAGAAGTGTGAGGTAATGCATTTGGGGAGGGCTAACAAGGAAAGGGAATACAGATTAAATGGTAGGACACTGAGTAGTGTAGAGGAACAAAGGGACCTTGGAGTGCATGTCCACAGATCCCTGAAGGTAGCAGGCCAGGTGGATAAGGTGGTTAAGAAGGCATACAGAATGCTTGCCTTTATTAGCCGTGGCATAGAATACAAGAGCAAGGGGGTTATGCTTCAACTGTATAAAACACTAGTTAGGCCTCAGCTAGAGTACTGCGTGCAGTTCTGGTCACCACATTACAGGAAAGATGTGATTGCACTAGAGAGGGTACAGAGGAGATTTACAAGGATGTTGCTGGGAGTAGAGAATCTTAGCTATGAGGAAAGACTGGATAGGCTGGGTCTGTTTTCCTTGGAAAAGAGGAGGCTGAGGGGAGACCTTATTGAGGTGTATAAAATTATGAGGGGCCTAGATAAAGTGGATAGAAAGGACCTATTTCCCTTAGCAGAGGGGTCAAAAACCAGGGGGCACAGATTTAAAGTAATTGGGGGAAGGTTTAGAGGGGATTTGAGGGGAAATTTCTTCACCCAGAGGGTTGTGGGGTCTGGAACTCACTGCCTGAAAGGGTGCTGGAGGCAGGAACCCTAACCACATTTAAAAAGTACTTGGATGTGCACTTGGGATGCTGTAACCTGCAGGGCTACGGACCAAGAGCTGGGAAGTGGGATTAGGCTGGATAGCTCTTTGTTGGCCGGCGCGGACACGATGGGCCAAAGTGGCCTCCTTCCGTGCTGTAACTTTCTATGATTCTATGGGGAAAGAATGGGGGGACTGGGACTAACTGGATAGCTCTTTCAAAGAGCCGGCACAGGCACGATGGGCAGAATGGCCTCCTTCCGTGGGCATCAAGCAAAGCTCCAGCATATTCATCTGCCGCCGCATCATAGAATCATAGAATTATAGAATGATACAGCCATTCGGCCCATCGTGCCTGTGCCGGCTCTTTGAAAGAGCTCTCCAATTAATCCCACTCCCCTGCTCTTTCCCCGTAGCCCTGCAAATTTTCCCCCTTCAAGTATTTCTCCAATTCCCTTTTGGATTGATTAGGTTGAATCAGGTTCAACCTTGGACAGCAACCTTTCAGACAATGCCCCAGACCCCCAGCATATGTTCAGCCCACCTTATAGTGTCGTTAATCCTGGTTTGGAAAAAACAGGTTTCACCAGAGTCTGTTGGTACATGAGGATGACACGTGTGATACAAGTTATTTACAGCATGGTGACACAGTTTCACCAATGGGACAGAGTGCTCGGCGGTATCTTAGCAACTCACGTCAGCTGATGTCCCCAGTGAGCACCATTGCTGAGGAAATTAACAGGAGGCCTAATTAGTTACTAACCAAGAGATGTGCAAAATCAAACCTTGGGATTGGCTGATTGTGAGTTCCTGGTAAGTCACACCCAGGGTGAATAACAAAAGGTTTAAAACACTGAGATGTGACATAAAGGAAAAGAACCAAATAGGTTAACATTCTAAAGACACATACCAACAACAACAACAACTTGTATTTATATAGCGCCTTTAATGTGGCAAAACCTCCCAAGGCGCTTCACGGGAGCGATTATCAAACATAAATCGACACCGAGCCACATAAGGAGATATTAGGACAGGTGACCAAAAGTGGTAGGTTTTAAGGAGCATCTTAAAGTAGAGCATCTGTGAGGCAGAGAGGTTTAGGGAGGGAGTTCCAGAGCTTTGGGCTCCGGCAGCTGAAGGCACGGCCACCAGTAGTGGAGCGATTGAAATCGGGGATATAGCAAATTCATAACTATTAGATATAGCAAATTCATAACTATTAGATATAGCAAATTCATAACTATTAGGTATAGCAAATTCATAACTATTAGCAAACACAAGCAACAGCAACTTACATTTTATTTGGTGCCTTTGTCTTCGAGGTTGTGCCAAGACATTGTACAGAGAGAGGAGAGAAAGATAAATAAAGCAAGCAGAGGAACAGATGCTGAGCCATAGTACGAGAGTTAGGAGCAATGACTGAACGTTTGGCCGAAAAGAGAAGGCTATTAACGGGAGAGAGAAAAGGAGAGATGGAAGGGTCGAATAGGGTCAAAGCAGGATGTTTACCTGAAATAAAAAGGTCCATTTGAACCATGTGTTAATGGCTGTAGTGAATGGTGCAGCTGTTCAAAAGCTGAAATGGAGTGAAAAAATACACTTGGCTCCCACCAGACTATTGAATCAGCTCTCAGTATTTCAGCACAGAGCTTGCTGGATTACTCAGTGTAGTCTTATTAATTAGGCCTTTTAAAGTTAAAGCTATTTGAAGGATGAAGGGAATGTACTTCACACTATAAATTAGTTTGCCTAATAAACACTTTCTCCCTTAAGGCTAAGAGCAGATAATAGACCACAAGTTATTGGTCGAAGATTGTCACAGCCCAATAATGAAGCAACACGCTCAAAGAAAGATGGCCAAGACTGCCAGGTAAGGAAGAAAGACAAGGCGGTCACATCCTTTTGAAGCGAGTTCAATAACCCCACTGGAATTTCCTTATCCATAATAAAAGGCAAGTTAAATCTGGACTCAAAGTTACTGCACTTTCTGATTCTGTGTGACTTGCAAATTTTTATTTTTTTTCCCCAGCCTTCATTGTCTTTCTCTGAATCACTACACCTCTGGCACCTTATTTTACCTCCCTGGTTCCTTAAATTATGAAGGAAAAGCCGTGCTGTATGTTCAAAACAAGAGCAATTAATTGACAATGATACTGGTGTCTCAGCACTTATACCTTCAGACAGAGATGCAAGTAATTACAGAGCCCGTACACCAGATGGCACTTTTACAGGAGTCAATATCTAAATTAAAGAAAGAAGGAACTTGCATTTATATAGTGACTTTCACAACCTCAGGACGTCCCAAAGCGCTTTACAGCCAATGAAGTTCTTTTGAAGTATAGCCAATGTTGTAATGCAGGAAACACGGCAGCCAATCTGTGCACCGCAAGCTCCCACAAACAGCAATGTGATAATGAGCAGATAATCTGTTCTTTAGTGATGTTGGTTGAGGATAAATATTGACGAGGACACCGGGGAGAATTCCCCAGCTCTTCTTCGAAATAGAGCCATGGGATCTTTTACGTCCACCTGTGAGGGCAGACGGGTTTAAGGTCTCAACCTAAAGACAGCATCTCCGACAGTGTAGCACTCCCTCAGTACCACACTGCAGTGTCAGCCTAGATTATGTGATCAAATTTCTGGATTGGGGCTTGAACCCACAATCTTCTGACTCAGAGGCAAGAATGAGCCAAGCATTGCATGTCCAAGCTAGGTGAATGCCACATGACTTAATAGTGGCCATCTCTTTGGATACAGAGATGGCCTGTGATAAAGTGGAGTGGAATTATTGTTTTAATTTCTTAGAGGGAGATCCAGAGCTGATCAAACGGATTGGGGTCAGTTAGATCTTAGCATATCATATTCTCTGATGAATCACAGGTAATGCAACAGAGATTGTACTAAGTACTCACAGGGGGATCAGCCTTCCTGCGCAAATCAGATCAGGAGATGAGGCATTTACTGATACAGCTCCTGCTACACCTGGCACCAATATTAATTGCAACAAAACCTAAAACTGCTGTATAATGTTTCTGGCAAAGCTTCAGGTCCATCGATAGAGCACTGGGAGTGGGAAGTACCCGCCTATATTCCCATTAGTGATACATTTTGGTAGGAAGAATGAGGAGAGGCAATATGAACTAAATGGTACAATTTTAAAGGGGGTGCAGGGACAGAGATCCCGGGGGTGTATGTACACAAATCATTAAAGGCGGCAGGACAAGTTAAGAAGGTTGTTAAAAAAGCTTATGGGATCCTGGGCTTTATTAATAGAGGAATAGAGTATAAAAGCAAGGAAGTCATGCTAAACCCTTATAAAACACAGCTGGAGTATTGTGTTCAATGCTGGGCACCACACTTTAGGAAGGCCTTGGAGAGTGTGAAGAGGAGGTTTACAAGAATGGTACCAGGACTTCAGTTATGTGGAGTTACTGGAGAAGCTGGGGTTGTTGTCCTTAGAGCAGAGAAGGTTATGGGGAGATTTGATAGAGGGGTTCAAAATTATGAATGGTTTTGATAGAGTGAATGAGGAGAAACTGGTTCCAATGGCTGAAGGGTCGGTAACCAGAGGACACAGATTTAAGGGCGGTGGAAGCAGATTTAATAATAACTTTCAAAAGGGAATTGGATAAATATTTAAAGGAGAAAAATTTGCAGGACTATGGGGAAAGAGCAGGGGAGTGGGACAGATTGGAGAGCTCTTTCAGAGAACTGGCACAGGCACGATGGGCCGAATGGCCTCTTCCTGTGCTGTATCATTCTATTCTATGATTCTATGAAGCCCTTGAGAGGAGTTGACTCCTCCTGGCCCTTCATAGGCTGCAATTATCAGCAGCTGAGGAACTATGTTGGTTAGCTCAGTCCCAGTCCTGCAGAAAGTGCCCATTGTGTCACTTTGAGGGGAACTTGGAGACCATGAAGCTCCCATGATCTAACTGCTCTTGTCCTTCCTGGTGGAGGAGATAGTGGAATCAGATGTGTTGGTGAAGTAAGTTTGGTGAGTTGCTGCAGTGCATCCTGCAGATAGTACGTACTGAAGCCACATGCACCAGTGGTCAAGGGGATGGATATTCAACCCAGTGGCAGGTTCACCAGTCCAACAACCTGCTCTGCTCTGGCTAGAGTCGAGCTTCTTGAGTGTTATTGGAGTTGCATCCTTGCAAGTGAGTGCTGGATATTCCGTCACACTCCTGACTTGAGCCTTGTAGATGGTTGGAGAGGTTTTGAGGGGTCAGGAGTTGAGCCACTCGTCACAAAGTGCCCAGCCTCTGCCCTGCTTTTGTACTTGGTCGAATGCCGCCCTGATGAGGGAGCAATTATTCTCACTTCTCCTCCGGCATTAAGCTCTTGTGCCCATGTCCCTGATCAAGGCTGTGACAAAGTCTGGAGCCCACTGAACTGAGCCTTGGTGAGCGGGCTATTGGTGAGTAGGAGTTGCTTAGCTCTGTTGATGACTCCTTCCATCATTTTGTTGATGATTGGGAGGAGGCTGATAGGATGGTAATTGGCTGGGTTAGATTTGCCCTTTTTGAGACTAGGGCATATCTGAGCAACCTTTCACCTCGCCAGGTAGATGCCAATGTCTTAGCTGCACTGGAGTAGCTTGGCTCGGGGTTCAGCGCAGGTCTTCAACACTACAGCCTGGCTCTTGACCAAGTCATCGGAGGTCTATCGGCGCCCGTGGAACCCACCCTGCAGTATTCACAGGCCCCTTCAGTAAAGGATGGGAGGAAATTGAAAGACAACCGACTGGACGCGATTTTCCAGTGATGTGATTATTTCTAAACAGATTTCTCAGAGGGGGGGTAGGAGCAGAAGGAACATTTAGTTAGTGAGGAAAGATGAAGCCGTCTCAGCAGGAACATAATGAGAGTGAAGTTAATCTAAGGCAGAAGGGATAATGATGCTAATCCATAACAAATCCACTTTTCAAACATTGGGCTGCCTGACTGGAAAAGCTCCTTGCTTCTCACTAGCTGCATCGTCAAGTGAGTTAGAAGCACATACCTTTTATGAGTGTACCAATTCATTCTGGTATCATTGATTTATTTTTCTCCCGGTCTCTGCACATACCCAGGATAGCTGGCTCCCACCATACTAATGAACACGGCTGCTTCTTCAACCTCCAATGTCCAATTTTATTTCACACAGTTTTTGCAGGTACCGAGCACTTTAAATCAGCCTTGTCCTTTGCTTATGTGTGAAAGATGTAAAACGGATGCCCTCGAAAACCCCATCGAGTTACTGAGTGATCAGTGTCACGGTGATCTTATTAAAACTCAGTAAGTGCCAGTATGGGAGGAGAGAGTATTCGAGCTTATCTGTGTTAATGAATAAATTCTCAGCCCATAATTTAGAAGTTACTACACGCTATGCCTTTAGTAATTCGATGAAGAATGTGTTCAGCAGCCTGTCCTGCTCAGTATTAAAGAGCCAGCAAGCTCGGTCTATCTCCGAGTGTTGCACATGTTGCTGGAAAGTAATACAAACAACACTGTTTATCTTTCGCTTGTATCACTGCTCCATTTCCAAGTGTGTGTGTATCTTGCCTCAATGAGCACCAAGTACAACAAGAAATGAAATCAAACCAGCGACATTATGTATGCAACGTTTTAGCATCGTTTGTGGTTCGCTAGTTTGCTTATTAATGACTCGAGCTGATTGTCAACTCTGAATAATGCATGCATGCCAAACCTCGAACACTGGCAAATATCAGCTGTCAGCTTCAAACAGAATAGGCGGACAGGGTACGTTTTCCGATTGGTCTTTGTCGGTGGTAAATGGGGTGGGGGGGTGGGGGGGGAACGGGCACTGGAAACCCCAGGACTTGCCGAACTCTCCGAGTCCCTGCTCAGTGTTGTGCTCTCAGTGTTGTGCTCAGTGTTGTGCCCGCTCAGTGTTGTGCTCAGTGTTGTGCTCAGTGTTGTGCGCGCTCAGTGTTGTGCGCAGTGTTGTGCTCACTGTTGTGCCGGCTCACTGTTGTACCCGCTCACTGTTGTGCTCACTGTTGTGCTCAGTGTTGTACCCGCTCACTGTTGTGCTCAGTGTTGTACCAGCTCACTGTTGTGCCCGCTCACTGTTGTGCTCAGTGTTGTGCCCGCTCACTGTTGTGCTCAGTGTTGTGCCTGCTCACTGTTGTGCTCAGTGTTGTGCCCGCTCACTGTTGTGCTCAGTGTTGTACCCGCTCACTGTTGTGCTCAGTGTTGTGCCTGCTCACTGTTGTGCTCAGTGTTGTACCCGCTCACTGTTGTGCTCAGTGTTGTGCCCGCTCACTGTTGTGCTCAGTGTTGTACCCGCTCACTGTTGTGCTCAGTGTTGTGCCCGCTCACTGTTGTGCTCAGTGTTGTACCCGCTCACTGTTGTGCTCAGTGTTGTACCCGCTCACTGTTGTGCTCAGTGTTGTGCCTGCTCACTGTTGTGCTCAGTGTTGTACCCGCTCACTGTTGTGCTCGCTCACTGTTGTGCTCAGTGTTGTGCCCGCTCACTGTTGTGCTCAGTGTTGTACCCGCTCACTGTTGTCCTCAGTGTTGTGCCCGCTCACTGTTGTGCCCGCTCACTGTTGTGCTCAGTGTTGTGCCCGCTCACTGTTGTGCCCGCTCAGTGTTGAGCCCGCTCACTGTTGTGCTCAGTGTTGTGCCCGCTCACTGTTGTGCTCAGTGTTGTGCCCGCTCACTGTTGTGCCCGCTCACTGTTGTGCTCAGTGTTGTGCCCGCTCACTGTTGTGCTCAGTGTTGTGCCCGCTCACTGTTGTACCCGCTCACTGTTGTGCCCACTCACTGTTGTGCTCAGTGTTGTGCCCGCTCACTGTTGTGCCCGCTCACTGTTGTGCCCGCTCACTGTTGTGCTCAGTGTTGTGCCCGCTCACTGTTGTGCTCAGTGTTGTACCCGCTCACTGTTGTGCTCAGTGTTGTGCCCGCTCACTGTTGTGCCCGCTCAGTGTTGTGCTCACTGTTGTGCCCGCTCAGTGTTGTGCTCAGTGTTGTGCTCAGTGTTGTGCTCACTGTTGTGCTCAGTGTTGTGCTCAGTGTTGTGCTCAGTGTTGTGCTCAGTGTTGTGCTCACTGTTGTGCTCAGTGTTGTGCTCACTGTTGTACCCGCTCAGTATTGTGCTCAGTGTTGTGCTCAGTGTTGTGCCCGCTCACTGTTGTGCTCAGTGTTGTGCTCACTGTCGTGCTCACTGTTGTGCTCAGTGTTGTGCTCACTGTTGTGCCCGCTCAGTGTTGTGCTCAGTGTTGTGCTCACTGTCGTGCTCACTGTTGTGCTCAGTGTTGTGCTCAGTGTTGTGCTCACTGTCGTGCTCACTGTCGTGCTCACTGTCGTGCTCAGTGTTGTGCTCAGTGTTGTGCTCAGTGTTGTGCCCGCTCACTGTTGTGCCCGCTCACTGTTGTGCCCGCTCAGTGTTGTGCTCAGTGTTGTGCTCACTGTCGTGCTCACTGTTGTGCTCAGTGTTGTGCTCAGTGTTGTACCCGCTCACTGTTGTGCTCAGTGTTGTGCTCAGTGTTGTGCTCACTGTTGTGCTCAGTGTTGTGCTCAGTGTTGTACCCGCTCAGTGTTGTGCTCAGTGTTGTGCTCAGTGTTGTACCCGCTCAGTGTTGTGCTCAGTGTTGTACCCGCTCAGTGTTGTGCTCAGTGTTGTGCTCAGTGTTGTGCTCACTGTTGTGCTCAATGTTGTGCTCAGTGTTGTGCTCAGTGTTGTGCTCAGTGTTGTGCTCAGTGTTGTGCTCACTGTTGTGCTCAGTGTTGTGCTCAATGTTGTGCTCAGTGTTGTGCTCAGTGTTGTGCTCAGTGTTGTGCTCAGTGTTGTGCTCACTGTTGTGCTCAGTGTTGTGCTCAGTGTTGTGCTCAGTGTTGTGCTCAGTGTTGTGCTCACTGTTGTGCTCACTGTTGTACCCGCTCAGTGTTGTGCTCAGTGTTGTGCTCAGTGTTGTGCCCACTCAGTGTTGTGCTCACTGTTGTACCCGCTCAGTGTTGTGCTCACTGTTGTACCCGCTCAGTGTTGTGCTCAGTGTTGTACCCGCTCAGTGTTGTGCTCAGTGTTGTACCCGCTCAGTGTTGTGCTCAGTGTTGTGCTCACTGTTGTACCCGCTCAGTGTTGTGCTCAGTGTTGTACCCACTCAGTGTTGTGCTCACTGTTGTACCCGCTCAGTGTTGTGCTCACTGTTGTACCCGCTCAGTGTTGTGCTCAGTGTTGTGCTCAGTGTTGTGCTAACTGTTGTACCCGCTCAGTGTTGTGCTCAGTGTTGTGCTCAGTGTTGTGCTCAGTGTTGTGCTCACTGTTGTACCCGCTCAGTGTTGTGCCCGCTCAGTGCTGTGCCCGCTCAGTGTTGTGCTCAGTGTTGTGCTCAGTGTTGTGCTCAGTGTTGTGCCCGCTCAGTGTTGTGCTCAGTGTTGTGCTCACTGTTGTGCTTACTGTTGTGCTCAGTGTTGTGCTCACTGTTGTGCTCAGTGTTGTGCTCAGTGTTGTGCTCACTGTTGTACCCGCTCAGTGTTGTGCCCGCTCAGTGCTGTGCCCGCTCAGTGTTGTGCTCAGTGTTGTGCTCAGTGTTGTGCTCAGTGTTGTGCTCAGAGTTGTGCTCAGTGTTGTGCTCAGTGTTGTGCTCACTGTTGTGCTTACTGTTGTGCTCAGTGTTGTGCTCACTGTTGTGCTCAGTGTTGTGCTCAGTGTTGTGCTCAGTGTTGTGCTCAGTGTTGTACCTGCTCAGTGTTGTGCTCACTGTTGTGCTCACTGTTGTGCTCAGTGTTGTGCTCAGTGTTGTGCTCAGTGTTGTGCTCAATTTTGTGCTCAGTGTTGTGCTCAGTGTTGTGCTCACTGTTGTGCTCAGTGTTGTGCTCAGTGTTGTGCTCAGAGTTGTGCTCAGTGTTGTGCTCAGTGTTGTGCTCAGTGTTGTGCTCAGTGTTGTACCCGCTCAGTGTTGTACCCGCTCAGTGTTGTACCCGCTCAGTGTTGTACCCGCTCAGTGTTGTGCTCAGTGTTGTGCTCAGTGTTGTGCTCAGAGTTGTGCTCAGTGTTGTGCTCAGTGTTGTACCCGCTCAGTGTTGTACCCGCTCAGTGTTGTGCTCAGTGTTGTGCTCAGTGTTGTGCTCAGTGTTGTACCCGCTCAGTGTTGTACCCGCTCAGTGTTGTACCCGCTCAGTGTTGTGCTCAGTGTTGTGCTCAGTGTTGTGCTCAGTGTTCTACCCGCTCAGTGTTGTACCCGCTCAGTGTTGTGCTCAGTGTTGTGCTCAGTGTTGTACCCGCTCAGTGTTGTGCTCAGTGTTGTGCTCAGTGTTGTACCCGCTCAGTGTTGTGCTCAGTGTTGTACCCGCTCAGAGTTGTGCTCAGTGTTGTGCTCAGTGTTGTGCTCAGTGTTGTGCTCAGTGTTGTGCTCAGTGTTGTGCTCAGTGTTGTGCTCAGTGTTGTGCCCGCTCAGTGTTGTGCTCAGTGTTGTGCTCAGTGTTGTGCCCGCTCAGTATTGTGCTCAGTGTTGTGCTCAGTGTTGTGCTCAGTGTTGTGCTCAGTGTTGTACCCGCTCAGTGTTGTACCCGCTCAGTGTTGTGCTCAGTGTTGTACCCGCTCAGTGTTGTGCTCAGTGTTGTGCTCAGTGTTGTGCTCAGTGTTGTACCCGCTTAGTGTTGTACCTGCTCAGTGTTGTGCTCAGTGTTGTGCTCAGTGTTGTACCTGCTTAGTGTTGTACCTGCTCAGTGTTGTGCTCAGTGTTGTACCCGCTCAGTGTTGGGCTCAGTGTTGTGCTCAGTGTTGTACCCGCTCAGTGTTGTGCTCAGTGTTGTGCTCAGTGTTGTACCCGCTCAGTGTTGTGCTCAGTGTTGTGCTCAGTGTTGTACCCGCTCAGTGTTGTGCTCAGTGTTGTGCTCAGTGTTGTACCCGCTCAGTGTTGTGCTCAGTGTTGTGCTCAGTGTTGTACCCGCTCACTGTTGTGCTCATTGTTGTGCTCAGTGTTGTGCTCAGTGTTGTGCACAGTGTTGTGCTCAGTGTTGTGCTCAGTGTTGTGCTCAGTGTTGTGCCCGCTCAGTGTTGTGCTCAGTGTTGTGCTCAGTGTTGTGCTCAGTGTTGTGCTCAGTGTTGTGCTCAGTGTTGTGCTCAGTGTTGTGCCCGCTCAGTGTTGTGCCCGCACTCTGGCAGCTTGTGCAGGAGTTTGCACACTCTGTACTGAGGTGGGGACTGCAAAGCAATGTTCTAGCGGTGCGGTGTGGGCGGATTTTAACCCTTCCTACCCGGCGGAGACCAGGTGGGAGCCCAGTTAAAACTCCCCTGGGTTACTTACCCTGCGGGAAAGACACCCGGATCCCGTTGTGTCCGATTTTAACTGATGCTTCTGGAAAGGCAGTTGAGCCGCCCGCCCAAAGCCAACGGGGTCCTAATTCACATCCGCTAAGCTCAGGGCCAAAGCGTCCTCACAGTTGTAATGTAGGCAATGCGGCAGCCAGTTTACGCACAGCAAGCTCCCACCAACAGCAATGAGTCAATGGCCAGATCATCTGTTTTAGTGATGTTGATTGAGGGATAAATATTGGCCAGGACACCGGGGAGAACTCCCCTGATCTTCTTCGAAATAGTGTCATGGGATCTTTAACATCCACCTTAGACGGGGCCTCGGTTTGACGTCTACGTCCAAAGGACAGCACCTCCGACAATGCAGCACTCCCTCACTACAGCAATAAAGCATTAGCCTAGATTTTGTGGTCAAGTCTCTGGTGTGGGACTTGAACTCACAGCCTTGTGATGCAGAGGCGAGAGTGCTGCCCACTGAGCCAAGGCTGACACCGGGGTGCAATGAAGTAAGGTGGGAGGACATAGGGTGAGATGTGAGAAGTAGGGTGAGAGGGGGCTCGTGTGGTGTATAAACACTGGCATAGACCAGTTGGGCTGAATGGCCTTTTTCTGTGCTTTAAATTCTAAGTAAGACAAATTGATACACTGTGAAAGTGATGCAGGAATTGCTTCAATAGTGTGCCATGTCAAAGAAGATCCCTGCTGGGTTGTAGCTATCTAGCCTTGAGCTAAAAACCTGACCTATAGCAGTCCCCCAATGGGGAAGCTTTAACTGTTCACCTGCGCTCTGCAGTACCTTTAATCTTATTTTTAATTTTCTCTACATTCACTCTTCTCAGACACGTACTTTGCTTTCCTACAGCTGAGGCACTACCGTTGTCCAATTCTTATTTGAAAATAAAATTCAAGACAGGAAACCATCTGGTTTATTTCTGTGCCAGAGGGACTTCAAGACAGCCCACTGCCTGCAGAACAGATTCTGAAACCCTCGGAGAGAGAAAGAGAGAGAGGAGAGAGAAAGGAGAGAGATGGAGAGAGAAAGGAGAGAGATGGAGAGGGAGAGGGAGAAAGAGAGAGAGAGGAGAGAGAGAGAGAGAGGGGAGGGGGCAGAGAGAAAGGAGAGAGCGAGAGAGAGAGAAAGGAGAGAGAGAGGGAGAGGCGGAGAGAGAGAGAGGAGAGAAAAGAGAAAGAGTGGGAGGAAGGCGTGAGAGAGGAGAGAGAAAGGAAAGAGGGGGACAGAGAAAGAAGAGAGAGAGAGAGGGTGAGAGAGAGAGGGCAGAGAGAGGAGAGAAATAGAGAGAGAGGAGAGAGAGAGAGAGAGAGAGAGAGAGAGAGAGAGAGTGCTCAGGTTCCCTATTGAAAAAGAGTTGTGCAAATAATGACCAGTGGATGTTGTCAAGGCTCATGCTTTACCAGACATTTACAAACTTAACTGAACTGCACCAATGTTGTACAAAAGATGGAAAGCCCCTTGACATGCATTTGTTAAAAAGAATTGACTTTGAAATTTGAAAACAAATAATTTACAATTCCCTGGTCAGATTGAGACTAACCCAAACACTGGGGCAATTTATCCTGGGATGCTGGTCGGGGGAAATGTTCTTTCCGCAGGGCAGGTAGAGTTTCTACTAATTAGAAAATGGAACCTTTAACTTGCCTTCAATAAACTTCCCCATTCCAGTCCAACAGGCGCAGGTCTCATGAATGAGGGTGGTGAACGACTGCAAGTAATTGTTTGGAATCTTCCCCATACCTGTCACAAGCACTAGCCCGGGTCCCCGTGCAGATAATAGCCACCTGAAGCAAGCTATGTCAGGCATGGAGCTTCATGATGAGAGTTTCATCAGCAGGTGAGCTGAGGCAGGGGGGAGACAGGTGAGGTTACAGAGGTGGAAGTGGGCGGTCTTGGCGATGGAGCGGATATGGGGTCGGAAGCTCAGCTCAGGGTCAAATAAAACACCGAGGTTATGAACAGTCTGGCTCAATCTGAGGGGGACAGTACCTGAGGAGAGGGAACTATTTACTGTGCCAGCTAGCCTGGGGAGCAGGAAGGGGAGTCGGGTGGCTGCCGTTTAATGGGGATGAGGTAAAGGGAGAAGGAGGTGGGTCTCATGGACGAGGGGAGCTCAGAGAGGGCATATAGGAAAGAGACAAGAGAATGACGCGGGCTAGGGTGGGGGGTGGGCTGCCTGCAGGGAGGTTTGGCTTGATGAATGAGGGATGGAGGGGGGATGCAGCAGAGGTGGTTGGCTCAAGGCCAAAGCTAGTTCTGAAAAGCTTTAATCATTGGTGAAAGTCGGTTATAGATTCAAATGAAACTCGTTCAGACATGGCATCAGTGAAAGGCTGAATAAGACGCCAATCTATCTGATTAAACTCAATGTTGTTGGAAAACTTCCTGTGTGATCTAATAGTCTTGGTCTTGAGGGCACATTTTCTCATTATTCCTCCTTGACTAATGTAAGATTGCAGCCAATTGTTCCACAGTATGTCACAGGGCATGAGTTTAGAGTGTCTCTGATTCATCAAAGTGTTTGAGAACATTCGTGTTAGCTGTTTTTTAGTCTAAGTCAGGTCTGAACTTACTGACTTCATGGTCAGTGGGGGCGGGTGGGGAGTGTTGGTGATTCCCAACATAAGTTCCAAGATGCTCACATCCCTGACCCTGCCAAAGGTCATGGGGGTCAGGGTGAGATGTGCTAATTATAATCTGAATGGCGGGAATCCGCACCACTATGGGAGCCTCTTGCATATCCACCCCCGCCCCCACCAGAAACTGTACATTAATGCCCCCAGCATCCTTCCCTTTTGGTAAGAAAGAAAGAGAGAACTTGCATTTGTATAGCGCCTTTCACAACCTCAGGACGTCCCAAAGCGCTTTACAGCCAATGAAGTACTTTTGAAGTGTGGTCGCTGCTGTGAGGGAGAAAGGTCTAAGTAACGGGGCATACCGCGAGATCCCCCACTCCAGCAAATGCTGAGTCAGTATCACAGCCTTCAGTCTACAGTCTCCTTGCTGAATGAGCCCATGTAGACCCAGAATAACCAACGCAAGAACCGGTTTTAATAACAGACGCTTGTTAATGAACCATCCCAAGCTCAGCTCAACTGCTAACTGTGGAGTGGGCCATCTAATCATCCGGGGATCGGATGAAAAGTAAAGCTTTTTACAGGCATTGACAAAAGTGATTTATGTCATTATTTGGTAGCAGATTCTGAGAAAACATAGAAGCTAAATTAAGCGTATAATATCTTATCGATTAGTTTCCTGAAACCATATGTCTCTCATGAAAATTAAAAGAGAAAGTTAATCAATAAATTTGAACAGCATCAAGGTACGTTTTGAAAAAACCTCCAATTGGATGCTGAACTTTAGAATGGTGCAGGATCAGGTTTGTAGCAGTACAGAGATTACAAGGATGGGGAACTGATTGGTTTTTTTTGGTCGCTATGTGCGTGCGTTGTGATTTTTGAGGAGTTTGCTGCACTGTCGGAGGTGCCGTCTTTCAGATGAGATGTAAAAGCAAGGCCCCGTCTGCCCTCTCAGGTGGACGTAAAAGATCCCATGACAAATATTGGAATTCTCTACCCCAGAGTGCTGTCGATGTTCAGTCGTTAAGTACATTCAACAACAACTTATATTTATATAGTGCCTTTAACGTAATAAAATGTCCCAAGGCGCTTCACAGGAGTGTTATCAAACAAAAAAACAAAATTTGACACTGAGCCACATAAGGAGATATTAGGACAGGTGACCAAAAGCTTGGTCAAAGAGGTAGGTTTTAAGGAGCGTCTTAAAGGAGGAAAGAGATGTGGGGAGGTGGAGAGATTTAGGGAGGGAATTCCAGAGCTTAGGACCTTGGCAGCTGAAGGCACGGCCACCAATGGTGGAGCGATTAAAATCAGAAATGTTCAAAAGGCCAGAATTTAAGACTGAGATTGATAGATTCTTGGGCACTAAGTGAATCAAGGGATATGGGGATAGGGCGGGAAAGTGGAGTTGATCTATATAAATATAAGTTCAGACATGATCTTATTGAATGGTGGAGCAGGCTCAAGGGGCTAGAAGGCCTACTCCTGCTCCTATTTCTTATGTTCTTATATTCTGAAGAAGAGCAGGGGAGTTCTCCCTGGTGTCCTGGCCAATATTTATTCCTCACCCAATATCACTAAAAAACAGATGATCTGGTCATTATCACATTGCTGTTTTTGGGAGCTTGCTGTGTGTAAATTGGCTGCCACATTTCCTACATTACAACAGTGACTATGTTTTGGAAGTACTTCATTGGCTGTAAAGCGCTTTGGGATGTCCTGAGGTTGTGAAAGGCACTAAATAAATGCAAGATCTTGCTTTCTTTCTTTTGGTCTCCTCTGAAACAGAAAAATTGTGGCTTTGCTAAGGAGGCCAGACATAGGTTACAACGTTTTTTAATTACAATTATTAAAACATTTTTTTACGCACTGTACTTGTTGTCAGTCAGGCTATAATCTTAAGATGTCAAAGATGTGGTTATTTTGGAACCTTCTCATGGAACCATAGAATCTTACAGCACAGAAGAGGGCCATTTGGCCCATCGTGCCTGTGCCAGCTCTCTCAAAGAGCTCTCCAATTAGTCCCACTACCCCCCCCTGCTCTTTCCCATAGCCCTGCAAAATTTTCCCCTAAAGGTATTTATCCAATTCCCTTTTGAAAGTTATTATTGAATCTGCTTCCACCATCCTTTCAGGCAACGCATTCTAGATCATACCAACTCGCGACGTAAAAAAATGTCTCCTAATCTCCCCTCTGGCATTTTTTGCCAATTACCTTAAATCTGTGTTTTCTGGTTACCAACCTCCTGCCAATGAAAACAGTTTTGTCCCTATTTACTCTATCAAAACCCCTCATACTTCTCCTGAGGTAATTCTTTAATGTTTGATGGATGTGCCGCATGTGTGGAAATCAGTCACAGAAGGAGACAGAGGAAGGGCGTTCTACCCACCAGATGGGAGCAGCGACATTGTTCAGAGATCAGCTGTCACATCCCTGAGTACCGTGGAAACAGCTTGAAGTGAGCTGGGAGCAGCATGACACACAAACTTCATCCTTAGCTCCTCAAACAAGCAGAGCGTGCTTCATTATAATTAGAGGCAGTTCTGACACTCCGAGAGGAAGAATGTGAAATGGTTCTTTATCAATAACGTTCTTGTATCACCCACCTGAGGGTAATTTAAGGAATTGCACCTTTACTTATTGGAATATTACCTTAGTGTTATTAAAGGAAAACACTCCTGAAAATGGTAATGGGTGGTTTAAAAAATTGTATATTGCAGTGGGCTGAGTGAGTAGTGGTCCTCAGTCTAATGTAGAACTGAAAGCTGCCATTTTGAGGGGCAAATGACATTGTTGTCATGGATACTGTCATGGAGACTGTCATCAATATCGTCATGGAGACCATCATGGATAGCTGTGGGATCGTGGCCCATGGATTTGCGAGGCCGTAATATTCTTCATCAGTTCTAGCTGATTCACACACCACACTCATGGCTCCATTCTCACATTCTCTGCTGACTACGTTTAATGGACCCCTGACATTCACACTCTGGATGGAAAGCATCTGCTCTTTCAAGAGACAATCTGGCACAGCCCCATCCGTTAGACCAAAGATATTCAAACTTTTACCAAATATTCACAATAAACGTGCTCATCAGTACCATTACAAAACTGTGATTGGGAATCAACAGAAGAAAACATAGGAACAGAAAAGTGGATTCAAAGTCAACAATCACAGTCTTTTTTGATTGATCTCAATCTCACCTTCTCACTATAATCTCTCTGTTAACTCTTCCTCCAGAAATGCATTTAGTTGCATTTTGAATCCATTTATAATATTAGTTACCCTGAGAACCGATGCCCAAGGGGTGGAAATCGCACTGCATGATATTAGTAATGATTGTTAATGCCCTTATATAAAACTCAATTTTAACAACCCGTTCAAAATAAGTGGGTCCATGCCTTCATTAAAATAGTGGACAAAGGAATTTCACATGCACATGTTAACTATCTTCAGCTGCTTCATCAATGACCTTCCCACCATCATAAGGTCAGAAGTGGGGCTGTTCGCTGATGACTGCACAGTGTTCATCTCCATTCACAACTCCTCAGATAATGAAGCAGCCCATGCTCACATGCAGCAAGACCTGGACAACATTCAGGCTTAGGCTGATAAGTGGCAAGTAACATTCACCAGGCAATAACCATCTCCAACAAGAGAGAGCCTAACCATCTGCCCTTGCCATTCAATGGCATTACCATCACAGAATCCCGCACTATCAACAGCCTATGGTCACTATTGACCAGAAACTCAATTGGACCAGCCACATAAATTCTGTGTCAGATTAGATTAACATCAAGGCTGATGTAAAGACCTGAAAACATAAAAATATTAAATATGTTTGGAAGCTCTGTTGCATTTTGCTGTTTTGCAACAAAAAGTGTTTTTTCATAGATATAGGAAGCTAGCAATATAGGAACAGGAGGAGGCCATTCAGCCCTTTGAGCTGTTTCCACCATTCAATTAGATCATGGTTGACCTGTACCTTAATTCCATCTACCCACCTCGGTTCCATAACCCTTGCCCAACATGGCACAGGCAAATTATATTGATCAAAGTCAGAGATGTCAATGCTAGCAACAGAACTGTTATACTTTATGTTCCTATGTTTACCCCAGTGCAGCACTAAACACTCGCAAGTATAACTATGGGTTAAAGAATGACATTTCGTCCCCTCAGCCTGAACAATCTCTCCCTTGGTCAGAACCTCTGTAAGTCGGTGTGATACCATTTGACCAGCAAGTCTGATTGACATTTCAATGTCAATTAGTGCCAAATTACAGAGAGTTTTGCTCTGTGCAGTCGCACACATTGTTAATTGGATTGGGATTTCCCAAATGTATGTCATTTCGGACCCTTTGTGGCGAGAAGAAACTTTTATCACATCAACCTGGGTTGGATTGAATTCCAGGACCCGGCCATTTTGTTTTAAAATATAAAGTCAATAATTACTTTCTGAGGATCACTGTTTAACAGTCAAAGTATCTTCTTGCTCACGGTCTTTCTATTAACATACTGTGTGCGAAAGCATCTTGCTTTGGACTTGTCAGATGTTTGTATGACGGAGTCTATAGCTGACACAGAGGAGCTGATGCACAGATGTTTACAGCTTTGCCAGTTATCTTTGGATGACAGAGTTCAAATCCAATGCAGAAAGGTCACATGAGGTAATCATACAGTGGGTGAGCGACTCTCCCTTTCTTTGTAGCACTGAACCATGAGAAATTAAAACGGCTTCTCACCTCTGTTTTGCATTGGATAATTTTATAAAAGATATTTTAAGTTAGGGTCAACACCATTGGAAATTATGCTAATTTCTTGCATTGTTTAAATGCAAATTTGCAAAGCCTAATTCACTGGCAGGGTCATTTAAATGCTGATAATTCTGTAGTGGGTAGTAGGAATGATCGTTTCGGAGTCAGAGGGATATGCTAAGATGTCAGCTGTGTCTCAGTGGGTAGCACTCTCGCCTCTCTGAGTCAGAGGTTGTGGGTTTCAAGTCTCACTCCAAAGACATGAGCACAAAATGAGCTGATACTAAAGTGCCTGTAGTGAGGTGCTGTCTTTTGGATGAGATGTTAAACCGAGGCCCCGTCTGCTCTCTCAGGTGGATGCAAAAGATCCAAATGGCATGATTCCAAGAAGAGCAGGGGAGTTCTCCCCGGTGTCCTGGCCAATATTTATTCCTCACTCATCATCTCATTGCTATTTGTGGGAGCTTGCTGTGCGCAAATTGGCTGCCGTGTTTCCTACATTACAACAGTGACTACACTACAGAAATGCTTCATTTGAGAGGTCCTGCGGTCATGAATGCTGTATAAATGGCAAGATGTCTGGCAGGCAAAACATAGAAACAAAACATAGGGCTAGAAAGTCGTCTTAGGCAGTGGCGCAAAGCGGGCGGTCTCTTACTGGCTGCCTGTTTTACACAGCGCCTGATATTCAGTCCATTGCAGTCAGTGAAGCTGAATATCAGGCGTTGCGTATAGCGGGCGGCTGATCCGATACTGCCCGTTTTTCACCACCACCTGAGACGAATTTCTAGGCCATAGTCTCAAGAATAGCCTGGTCCTTGAAAGAGGCCCAGAAGAAGTTTCATGACTTCTGGAAAACCAGTGTTAAACCGGTGAAATTGCGGTAATCTAGTAGCAAGGGATAGATATGGCGAAGAGAGCCATATATGGAGAGCAACTTTTATTTTTCTGTAATGGGCAGAAGGGATGATCTTTTTGGAATGATCGGGATATACTAAGGTGCCAGCCTTGGCTCAGTGGTAGCATTCTCGCCTCCGAATTCATCTGTAAATAAATAGAAAAAAACCCTGCAAATCTGAGGCCAAACACAAAATGCTGGAAATACTCAGCAGGTCAGGCAGCATCTGTGGAGAAAACACACAGGTTCATGTTTTTGGTGGTCAGTCATTCTGGAGAATTGGATGAATGGGGTTTGGCCACCTGGGATCATCACCCCACCCCAAGAGCTCACTGTCACCCCACCCCAAGACCACACGGTCAACCCACCCCAAGAGCTCACTGTCACCCCACCCCAAGAGCACACTGTCACCCCACCCCAAGACCACACTGTCACCCCACCCCAAGACCACACTGTCACCCCACCCCAAGACCACACGGTCACCCCACCCCAAGAGCTCACTGTCACCCCACCCCAAGACCACACTGTCACCCCACCCCAAGAGCTCACTGTCACCCCACCCCAAGAGCTCACTGTCACCCCACCCCAAGAGCACACGGTCACCCCACCCCAAGAGCTCACTGTCACCCCACCCCAAGACCACACGGTCACCCCACCCCAAGACCACACTGTCACCCCACGCCAAGACCACACGGTCAACCCACCCCAAGAGCTCACTGTCACCCCACCCCAAGAGCTCACTGTCACCCCACCCCAAGACCACACGGTCACCCCACCCCAAGAGCACACGGTCACCCCACCCCAAGAGCTCACTGTCACCCCACCCCAAGAGCTCACTGTCACCCCACCCCAAGACCACAAGGTCACCCCACCCCAAGACCACACGGTCACCCCACCCCAAGAGCTCACTGTCACCCCACCCCAAGACCACACGGTCACCCCACCCCAAGAGCTCACGGTCACCCCACCCCAAGAGCACACTGTCACCCCACCCCAAGAGCTCACTGTCACCCCACCCCAAGAGCACACTTGTCACCCCACCCCAAGACCACACGGTCACCCCACCCCAAGAGCTCACTGTCACCCCACCCCAAGAGCTCACTGTCACCCCACCCAAGAGCTCACTGTCACCCCACCCCAAGACCACACTGTCACCCCACCCCAAGACCACACTGTCACCCCACCCCAAGAGCTCACTGTCACCCCACCCCAAGACCACACTGTCACCCCGCCCCAAGAGCACACTGTCACCCCACCCCAAGACCACACTGTCACCCCACCCCAAGAGCTCACTGTCACCCCACCCCAAGACCACAAGGTCACCCCACCCCAAGAGCTCACTGTCACCCCACCCCAAGAGCTCACTGTCACCCCACCCCAAGACCACACTGTCACCCCACCCCAAGAGCTCACTGTCACCCCACCGCAAGAGGTCACTGTCACCTCACCCCAAGAGCTCACTGTCACCCCACCCCAAGAGCTCACTGTCACCCCACCCCAAGACCACACGGTCACCCCACCCCAAGAGCTCACTGTCACCCCACCCCAAGAGCTCACTGTCACCCCACCCCAAGACCACACGGTCACCCCACCCCAAGACCACACGGTCACCCCACCCCAAGACCACACGGTCACCCCACCCCAAGACCACACGGTCACCCCACCCCAAGACCACACGGTCACCCCACCCCAAGACCACACGGTCACCCCACCCCAAGAGCTCACTGTCACCCCACCCCAAGAGGTCACTGTCACCCCACCCCAAGAGCTCACTGTCACCCCACCCCAAGAGCTCACTGTCACCCCACCCCAAGACCACACTGTCACCCCACCCCAAGACCACACTGTCACCCCACCCCAAGAGCTCACTGTCACCCCACCCCAAGACCACACTGTCACCCCACCCCAAGACCACACTGTCACCCCACCCCAAGAGCTCACTGTCACCCCCACCCCAAGACCACAAGGTCACCCCACCCCAAGACCACACTGTCACCCCACCCCAAGAGCTCACTGTCACCCCACCCCAAGACCACAAGGTCACCCCACCCCAAGACCACACTGTCACCCCACCCCAAGACCACACTGTCACCCCACCCCAAGACCACACGGTCACCCCACCCCAAGAGCTCACTGTCACCCCACCCAAGACCACAAGGTCACCCCACCCCAAGAGCTCACTGTCACCCCCACCCAAGAGCTCACTGTCACCCCACCCCAAGAGCTCACTGTCACCCCACCCCAAGACCACACTGTCACCCCACCCCAAGACCACACGGTCACCCCACCCCAAGAGCTCACTGTCACCCCACCCCAAGACCACACTGTCACCCCACCCCAGACCACACTGTCACCCCACCCCAGACCACAAGGTCACCCCACCCCAAGACCACAAGGTCACCCCACCCCAAGAGCTCACTGTCACCCCACCCCAAGACCACAAGGTCACCCCACCCCAAGACCACACTGTCACCCCACCCCAAGACCACAAGGTCACCCCACCCAAGAGCTCACTGTCACCCCACCCCAAGACCACAAGGTCACCCCACCCCAAGAGCTCACTGTCACCCCACCCCAAGAGCTCACTGTCACCCCACCGCAAGACCACACGGTCACCCCACCCCAAGAGGTCACTGTCACCTCACCCCAAGAGCTCACTGTCACCCCACCCCAAGACCACACTGTCACCCCACCCCAAGACCACAAGGTCACCCCACCCCAAGAGCTCACTGTCACCCCACCCCAAGACCACACTGTCACCCCACCCCAAGACCACACGGTCACCCCACCCCAAGAGCTCACTGTCACCCCACCCCAAGAGCTCACTGTCACCTCACCCCAAGACCACACTGTCACCCCACCCCAAGACCACACTGTCACCCCACCCCAAGACCACAAGGTCACCCCACCCCAAGACCACACTGTCACCTCACCCCAAGAGCTCACTGTCTCCCCACCCCAAGACCACACGGTCACCCCACCCCAAGAGCTCACTGTCTCCCCACCCCAAGAGCTCACTGTCACCTCACCCCAAGAGCTCACTGTCACCCCACCCCAAGACCACAAGGTCACCCCACCCCAAGACCACACTGTCACCTCACCCCAAGAGCTCACTGTCTCCCCACCCCAAGACCACACGGTCACCCCACCCCAAGAGCTCACTGTCTCCCCACCCCAAGAGCTCACTGTCACCTCACCCCAAGAGCTCACTGTCACCCCACCCCAAGACCACACTGTCACCCCACCCCAAGACCACACTGTCACCCCACCCCAAGAGCTCACTGTCACCCCACCCCAAGAGCACACTGTCACCCCACCCCAAGAGGTCATGGTCACCCCACCCCAAGAGCTCACTGTCACCCACCCCAAGAGCTCACTGTCACCCCACCCCAAGACCACACGGTCACCCCACCCCAAGAGCTCACTGTCACCCCACCCCAAGACCACACTGTCACCCCACCCCAAGAGCTCACTGTCACCTCACCCCAAGACCACACGGTCACCCCACCCCAAGAGCTCACTGTCACCCCACCCCAAGACCACACTGTCACCCCACCCCAAGAGGTCATGGTCACCCCACCCCAAGAGCTCACTGTCACCCACCCCAAGAGCTCACTGTCACCCCACCCCAAGACCACACTGTCACCCCACCCCAAGAGCTCACTGTCACCTCACCCCAAGACCACACGGTCACCCCACCCCAAGAGCTCACTGTCACCCCACCCCAAGACCACACTGTCACCCCACCCCAAGAGGTCATGGTCACCCCACCCCAAGAGCTCACTGTCACCCACCCCAAGAGCTCACTGTCACCCCACCCCAAGACCACACGGTCACCCCACCCCAAGAGCTCACTGTCTCCCCACCCCAAGAGCTCACTGTCACCTCACCCCAAGACCACACTGTCACCCCACCCCAAGAGCTCACTGTCACCTCACCCCAAGAGCTCACTGTCACCCCACCCCAAGACCACACTGTCACCCACCCCAAGAGCTCACTGTCACCCCACCCCAAGACCACACTGTCACCCCACCCCAAGACCACACGGTCACCCCACCCCAAGAGCTCACTGTCACCCCACCCAAGACCACACGGTCACCCCACCCCAAGAGCTCACTGTCACCCCACCCAAGACCACACTGTCACCCCACCCCAAGACCACACGGTCACCCCACCCCAAGAGCTCACTGTCACCCCACCCCAAGACCACACGGTCACCCCACCCCAAGAGCTCACTGTCACCCCACCCCAAGACCACACTGTCACCCCACCCCAAGACCACACTGTCACCCCACCCCAAGAGCTCACTGTCACCCCACCCCAAGACCACACTGTCACCCCACCCCAAGAGCTCACTGTCACCCCACCCCAAGACCACACGGTCACCCCACCCCAAGAGCTCACTGTCACCCCACCCCAAGAGCTCACTGTCACCCCACCCCAAGAGCTCACTGTCACCCCACCCCAAGAGCTCAAGGACCCGACACAAGCCCTAACGTTGCTTCAGTAATGGTTGGCAAAGTATGGAAGATCCATAGAAAAATAACCACTGCAATAATTAATAATACTCCCTGGTTTGGGGCATTCAGAATAATATGGGCGGAGTGTCTATCATTAACCACATTCTGCACACAAGAATCAGTCCAACTGGAATGTTTTAGTCGGTTATTTGGGGCTAGGTAATCTTCCCCTGGGTAAATGGACCAATTGACTATTGACTTACCAGGTAATCTTTACCTGATTAAATGGACCAACTGGCTATTGACTTACCAGGTAATCTTTTCAGCCAAATTGTTAAACTATTTTAGTGAAGTCCCGGGATAAAAGGAGTAAAATCTCCATGTTTCCAGTAATTCACTGATGGTGCGAATGGAGTTGAAGCAGTAATGAGTGACGAGACAACACACACTGGTTATTCAGGGACCTCGGGCAGAGCCACTCGCCCGTTTCTTGCCCCGCTTGCTCGCTGTTCTGATGTTGCAACATGACCGATGTGGAAAGTGACACAGGGGCGGAGCTTGAACTATCCGGACCTCACTCATTCCTCGGAGACCGACTGACGCAAAATCCTTTCCCACCAATAAATAGGCGCGGATGAAGGCGCCAAGAGCATTAATCGGCTTTGGGTCTGACTGCACTCGCCAGTTCCAACCTTCTCCCATCGCGGCTCCTTCACCCCAACAGCCTGGTGGAACAGCTGGGTCACCCTGAAGTACCTGGTCGCAATCCCCATCGCCGTCATGTTGGCTTTGCTGGTTGCCGCCGTCTTTCTCGTTACCAGCAGCAGCTCCACGGCACCGGGCCAGGACCCAAAGGCCACTCGGTTCGTCTGCACCTCCATCCCGTTGGATGCAGACCCGACATGCCCGGTCCCACCCATGCCGATTCAGGTTGGCACGCCCCAGGAGCAGGACCTCCGCGGCACCGTGATGCATCTGAGGGAGACTATCCTGCAGCAGAAGGAGACCATGGGCAACCAGAAGGAGACCATCAAGGAGCTGACCAGCAAGCTGACCAGGTGTGAGAGCACGGCGATGAGCGAGAGCGCCCAACTGGAAGCCAAGTACAAGGGCAGCCGGAGGAAACAGTACAAGACCAATGGCAAAGACACTATGGGCGATCTCCCCCGAGACCACAGCGAGGTGGTCGATCACCTGGGGCGGACCATACAAGCGCTGAAAGACAGACTCGCCAGTCTGGAGGTAAGATCCACAACTACAAGCCCGCAGGTAAAGATCTGGGAGATGGGGTCAACACACACCTCTTAGCGTGTTTCTATATTTTTACCGTGTGTCTATAGTCTGTCTGCTCCTTTGCCGAGAGCTGTAAGTTTTCCGATGTGCTACAGCTTCGTTTAGAGTAGCGATACTGATAATATCTAGCTCTTAGAGCCAGCTGTATGTCGGAGTGTGCATTGCGGAGTTCCAGCCAGGCTGGCGGAGGTTTAGCAGTGGGGCAGCAATGATAATCCCCTATATTTAGGATTACGACTCAAATTAATCCTTTCCGCATCAGGCAGTAAAACTTACCGACTAAGACACTGGCGACTGTTACACTCACAGCTGGAGGAGCGTTCCCGGTACTGATCTCACCCGGGTATTGAACTGTCCCGGGTATTGAGCTGTCCCGGGTGTTAAGCTGTCCCGGATATTGAGCTGTCCCGGGTGTTGAGCTGTCCCGGGTATTGAACTGTCCCGGGTGTTAAGCTGTCCCGGATATTGAAGTGTCCCGGGTGTTGAGCTGTCCCGGGTGTTGAACTGTCCCGGGTATTGAGCTGTCCCGGGTGTTGAGCTGTCCCGGGGATTGAGCTGTCCCGGGTGTTGAGCTGTCCCGGGGATTGAACTGTCCCGGGTATTGAGCTGTCCCGGGTATTATGCTGTCCCGGGTGTTGAGCTGTCCCGGGGATTGAACTGTCCCGGGTGTTGAGCTGTCCCGGGGATTGAGCTGTCCCGGGTGTTGAACTGTCCCGGGTATTATGCTGTCCCGGGTGCTGAACTGACCCGGGTGTTGAGCTGTTCCGGGTGTTGAACTGTCCCGGGTGTTGAACTGTCCCGGGGATTGAGCTGTCCCGTGTGTTGAACTGTCCCGGGTATTGAGCTGTCCCGGGGATTGAACTATCCCGGGTGTTGAACTGTCCCGTGTGTTGAACTGTCCCGGGTATTGAGCTGTCCCGGGTGCTGAACTGACCCGGGTGTTGAGCTGTTCCGGGTATTGAACTGTCCCGGGGATTGAGCTGTCCCGGGTGTTGAACTGTCCCGGGTATTGAGCTGTCCCGGGTATTATGCTGTCCCGGGTGTTGAGCTGTCCCGGGGATTGAACTATCCCGGGTGTTGAACTGTCCCGTGTGTTGAACTGTCCCGGGTATTGAGCTGTCCCGGGTGCTGAACTGACCCGGGTGTTGAGCTGTTCCGGGTGTTGAACTGTCCCGGGTATTGAACTGTCCCGGGGATTGAGCTGTCCCGGGTGTTGAACTGTCCCGGGGATTGAACTGTCCCGGGTTTTGAACTGTCCCGGGTATTGAACTGTCCCGGGTTTTGAACTGTCCCGGGTATTGAACTGTCCCGGGTTTTGAACTGTCCCGGGTATTGAACTGTCTCGGGTGTTGAGCTGTCCCGGGGATTGAACTGTCCCGGGTTTTGAACTGTCCCGGGTGTTGAACTGTCCCGGGTTTTGAACTGTCCCGGGGATTGAGTTGTCCCGGGTGTTGAACTGTCCCGGGGATTGAGTTGTCCCGGGTGTTGAGCTGTCCCGGGGATTGAACTGTCCCGGGTGTTGAGCTGTCCCGGGGATTGAGTTGTCCCGGGTGTTGAACTGTCCCGGGGATTGAACTGTCCCGGGGATTGAGTTGTCCCGGGTGTTGAGCTGTCCCGGGTGTTGAACTGTCCCGGGTTTTGAACTGTCCCGGGGATTGAGTTGTCCCGGGTGTTGAACTGTCCCGGGGATTGAGTTGTCCCGGGTGTTGAGCTGTCCCGGGTATTGAACTGTCCCGGGGATTGCACTGTCCCGGGTTTTCAACTGTCCCGGGTGTTGAACTGTCCCGGGGATTGAGCTGTCCCGGGTGTTGAACTATCCCGGGGATTGAGCTGTCCCGGGTGTTGAACTGTCCCGGGGATTGAGCTGTCCCGGGTGTTGAACTGTCCCGGGTTTTGAGCTGTCCCGGGTGTTGAGCTGTCCCGGGTGCTGAACTGACCAAGGATCAATGACCGGAGCTGTCCTTGGTACTGAAGCGCCAGAACTCTGAACTAAACTCCCGTCTGCTCTGCAGAGCTGATCTTGTTTTAAAATAATTGTTGATGTCACGGTCCACCAGCAGCTGACATTGTGGCTGAGTTGGAGCACTGGGGACAGTAGTGAATTGTCACCCAACCCTTCAGCATATGCTCGACAATAACCAGCCTGAGGTTCGAGGTATAATTTCGGTGATCGGATGTGATACACGGCGCATAATGGTTTTATAACGAAAGCTGTTTGGCTTTATGAATAGGGCGAAGACAAGAGAGAGAAACACAGATGGGAGTGTTCCTCTTTCAGTGAGAGAGAATCTGTTAGCTGCACCAACTCCTTGGCTCATAACATCAGACAAAACAATGTCTGCCTTCGGGGCTTTCAGAGGCACGGGTCCTATTTGCCAGTGACACAGGTGGCAATGGGTAGTAACAGCATTATATTGACCAAACACCTAATGCACATCTTTAAAGTTGAACAGAACTCACTCACTCCAACTAGTTTCCCATCTAGCTCGAGGAACAGCACCTCATCTTCCGATTAGGCACTTTACAGCCTTCCGGACTCAATATCGAGTTCAACAATTTCAGATCATAACCTCGGCCCCTACCACATATATATATATATATATTATCCACCCTTTTGGTTTGTGCCTTTTCCCTTTTTTTTCCTCCCTCTCCCCCACGTCAGCTGTCTTTCATTCTGCCAGCATTTCACACTTCACACTTCTGAGCCATCTTTTGTTTCTTAACCTGTCCCATTACCATCTCGTCTTGCCTTGAGCATCTCTTAATGTCTCTACTTACCATAGACCACCCCTTTTGTTCTTTTATTCCTCCCCCCAGCCTCCCCCTTGCTTTTTTATCTGTTTAATTTCCTGCTTTTTTCTCAGTTCTGACAAAGGGTTTCGACCTGAAACGTTAACCCTGTTTCTCTCTCCACGGATGTTGCCTGGCCTGCTGAGTTTTTCCAGCGTTTTCTGTTGTTGTTTCTAGTTTCCCATCTACGTTGAAACAATTATCACTGATAACGATGTAATCTCAAAACTAATCTCAAAACTACTCGCCTTGAGTCCTTAGAATCATAGAATGATACAGCACAGAAGGAGACCATTCGGCCCATCGTGCCTGTGCCGGCTCTTTGAAAGAGCTCTCCAATTAGTCCCACTCCCCCCCGCTCTTTCCCCATAGCCCTGCAATTGTTCTCCCCTTCAAGTATTTATCCCATTCCCTTTTGAAAGTTACCATTGAATCTGCTTCCACCGCCCTTTCAGCCAGTGAACTCCAGATGTTAGGTGTCTTTTTGTCTTGATATTGTCGTATCTATTGCACCGAAGTGAAGAATACAACCTATTTACAACACAGCGAGCAGTCCTGTCACCGCGCTATCAAGAAACAAAGACCGAGCACCAGACCTGTAGTTTGAGATGAACTCGTTACCAATGTTAGGACTACTCGCTGTGTTGCAAAGCAGCTCATGCCATTTAGTTCACTGCAATAGTTACCACGATAATCAAATGGGCAGTGTTGGTTTGAAGAGTAAGGGCGCGTTGAAGAAGTCTATTTTAATAATTTACTCGGAATCAGTTATTTGAGTGTGTATCAATTCAAGAGAACTCGGGGGGAGAGGGGCGGGGGGCTAGATCATGTGTACTCAACTAGGAAATCAAATATCTCTGAAATGTTGAAATATGCGAATTGAATCACTGGTCTTTGGTTTTGTTAGAATGTTGCTTATTTAAATTAGCTAAATGGAAAAAACGTGTTCTACTCTATAAGGTGAAAGAAGGCTTGTGTTAATGTCAAACAACTGGAATCATTTACACTTGTTTTATTCTATCAATTACAATTATTTTAATCTTTTAGTTCTTATGGTTCTAACTTGGAAGGATTATTGATACTGATTGTAATATCAACATGTAGTGTTGATGCTAAACTACCCCAGACGAATGAGTGTACCTGCATTACTCTTAATGCAGTGAGTCCAGAGTGTGAGGCTCTGTAATAAATCCAAGCAGTATCTCAATCCAGTCAATACAAAAAATAATCAGACTTGGACACAATGAGACACAAATTGATTACAATTGAACTTAATTATTTGACCAAAGTTTCAGGTGGTGACACTCCTACTTGAAAAGGTCCCAAAGAAATATTATAGCACATTACAGTATAACGCAAGGTGTAGCTAAAGAGGTCACAACCTGTTTAATTAGTTGGGACATGCATATTTCCCAACAAGTCAATCAATTTGTGTGATACCAGTACTAACCCAATTGCACATAATTGACTCTTTGTGTAAGAATAACATTTGGCCCATTACATCCATGCAATGTTTTGTGGGGAATCAGAAGTGGCTGATGTAGTCGGGCCCAATACTTAGACATTTGGGGGGAAAAATTTGGTATCGACCATTTTGGGCGCTAACATTGCCTGGGTGCTAACTTTAGCGCCTGGCGCTAATTAGCGCCAGCAATGGCAAAATTCAGTTTTAGTGCCCCAAGAGGGAGGTGGTGCACTAATTCAAGTGCTCCACTTCCTTCTTAGAACAGTAGCCCCAAATATCGGGGCAGTGCGTTCTGCAGCGCTACGCACTGGGCCACGTAGAGCTGCCACATGGAAGAGCTCTTCCCCTCATTAAAAGAGAAGACCCAAGCCCACAACTCTGTGGGGCCCTACCTGGACCACCGGGGAGTGGGGTGCCGTTCCAGCAGCCCGGCACACAAGAGGAGTGCTGGGCTGCCAGGTCGTGGCACGAACCCCGCGTTCAAAGACGCAATGGGCCACGACAAGTAAATCGGCCGATTTTTTTACCCCACCCGCCACCCTTTACTTAGCCCCGTGAGCCTCCTGCCGCTCCATTCCCGCCCCCTGAATTGGTCGCTGTCATCTTCTGGCGCAGATTCAGGGGCCGAGGACCAAATTTGCAGTGGGGGCGAAAACGGGGTGTTGCGCACGGTGATGATGTCATCATTGCCTGTGCAATGGAGCGGGGTGCTACCGGTTACCGCCGCCGCTAAACTCCTGCTGAATTTAGCGGGAGTCATAAGTGGTGCCGTGCCCGGTGAAAAGTCGTTTCCGCCCCATTAGTGCCCCTGGAGGCGATAACGGGAGGTGCTAAGGTACCCAATTTCTAGCCCAAGGTCTCCAAATCCATTATAGCAGATATATTTCATGGTTGGAAATAGAAGACCATTATTGAAGAATGCAATACGATTCTTAACCTATTTATACTTATTCATTTTTAATCCAAGAGATCATGTCCTAAGTTATATTTTAATCACAGAATGACAATTCTGACCATTATTTTATTCTATATAAAACATGACATTATCAAGAAAGTTGCACATTTTAGCATTCTGTTGGGATGAAACTCTGCAATTACACCTTTCTGGGATGAGTCAAATGGCTTGCCATGATTTCTTAAACAGAAGTGACAATATTTTCTTGATTTAACTGAACGTAATTGTCTTCTCCAGCCTTAATTTCACACCAAATGTGACATGTTACAGAAAACAAAATTTGCAGTTTTTCCTTTTTATCTTGATGGTATATTATATAATGATATATGTGACATGTATAATGTTATTTATGGTTTATGTTGTGTGTAATCCGTACAATGTTATTGTGGTGTATTAAATAACGTCATGTATCATTCTATTTAACTTTATTCCTATATGATTCCACATGTGAAATATGACAGTATGTGCAATTATGATGAAATTATTACCTTTTCCACAAAAATCTAAACAAAATCAAGTGTTAAATTATTTTCAAGCTGTATAGTTCAAGTATTAAATAAAATGAGATATTACTTTGCAAAGTTCACATAATCTGAGCACCAAGTGCTCCCAAGCCTGATTTAGAATAGATTAATTTACTCTGCTCCAACACTGCCCACTCCTCACCCACTCCCCCCCCCCCCAAAAAAAAAACCCTTCAGGACATTTATAAGTGCGAGTCAGTACATTAGGGCAGTTCTGTACACTGGCCAGTTTTGTGATTAACCAAAGATTTCACGTAGAAAGCTGACAGCCAAAAGACAGAGAATAATGTCATTTAATCAGTCTGAGCATTCATTCTATCCATGTTTTAATCCGATAAAGGAGAGTATGACTTAACCACTCACTTCCTTCCAACTATGCATTATTTGATATTAGCCAACCAAAGCTTAGCGTGTCCATATCAAAATGTCTTTGCCCACTAACTTAATGAAGGGGTTAATCTGTTTATTTTAAACTGATTGACGCTTCCATTAAAATATCGGACAAACTAGTTTGATTTGAACACGTTAAGTATTTGTGTTCGAATATCACACAAGGTCATTTAAAGCCCTATAGCAATCATGGAACTGACACGAAAATCTTAGTTAAAAGAACAAAAACATTCAAGCAGTCCTTGATCCTTGATGTGAAATTGTAGTGCAAAAGCTGGTATCTGTCAATGAGCAATAACAGGGCGTGTGAGGGGGCGGGGGAATAACCGGAGAAAGAACATGTGAGCTCTAACAACAACATTCCAAGGAGACACATCACTGGGGTGAATAATAGAATACCGTGTGTTGTTATAGAGCCAGCCTGTTCAATGGTGCAACACACTCCTAGCCTGCTATTATTCTCCATCTGCTACACATATCCAAACCATTGATCCGACGGCAAGATCAGAGATTTTCAAACCTGCAAATATTGACATATTCTAGCTATCCTAAATTCCAAAAATGTTAACTACCTAGAAAAACAAATACAAAAAGAAAATACTGCAGATGCTGGAAATCTGCAATAAAAACAGAAAATGCTGGAGATACTCAGCAGGTCAGGCAGCATCTGTGAAGAGAGAAACAGAGTTAACGTTTCAGGTCGATGACCTTTCGTCAGAACAAAACAATGCTGTTGTAGAATTTTTTATTATTATTAGATTACAGCGATAGAAATAACCCATAAGAAAGTCAATAGAGAAATCTGATGACTTCACAGACCTCTCTCGGGATGGTTTGAAAATCTATGAACTAGATGATAATGAAAGTACAAAACATATAAAAAATGTGTATTAGGTTAGTGAGTAAACCCAGGCTTCAAAGCTTATTGATTAGGGTTCAGTTTCCTGATACTACTACAGTCTGTGCTTTATTTTGCAACAGCAACAGACACGACTCAATCCTTCCAACCAGGCTTTCCCCAGTGATCTCCGTGAACAGCTTCAGAAAAAGCTCGGGGATTTGGAAAGTCAACTCCTAAACAAAGTCTCCGAACTTGAGGATGAGAAATTCGTACTTCTGAACGAGACAGCGGCACACCGTTACAAGACAGAGTCTGCCCTCAACGCCTTGCATGAAAGGGTTACTGAATTAGAGAAAGGTTGGAATATTCAGCGTGAATCAGTGACTTTTGGTTATTTTAGAATAATGATTATTCAGATTAGCTAAACTGAAAACAAGTATTCTACCCAATAAGATTAATGCGGGAACCTCACCTCCAGGTTTGTTTTAATCTTCAACAACTGGTTATTGGTTTAAATTAAAACTAGAAATCCCATTGTGCAGATTGTACTGTTTAAAGCACAGCACTGCAGAACCAAACATCTGAAATCTGTCAGATTGATCCAAGTCTTAATTGCCAATTTATTTTTATTCATTCACGGGATGTGGGCGTCGCTGGCAAGGCCAGCATTTGTTGCCCATCCCTAATTGCCCTTGAGAAGGTGGTGGTGAGCCGCCTTCTTGAACCGCTGCAGTCCCTGTGGTGAAGGTACTCCATTGAGAGGTCGCACAACACCAGGTTATAGTCCAACAGTTTTATTTGAAATCACAAGCTTTCGGAGCTATCGATTTGCTCCTTCCTCAGGTGAAGCTTGTGATTTCAAATAAAACTGTTGGACTATAACCTGGTGTTGTGCGACCTCTCAATTTTGTCCACCCCAGTCCAACACCGGCATCTCCGCATCATGAAGGTACTCCCACAGTGCTGTTAGGGAGGGAGTTCCAGGATTTTAACCCAGCGACGATGAAGGATCGGCGATATACTTCCAAGTCAGAAAATAAGGCCTCGTCTGTCCTCTCAGGTGTACGTAAAAAATCCCATAGCACTATTTCTAAGAAGGGCAGGGGAGTTCTCCCTGGTGCCCTGGCCAATATCTATCCTTTAACAAACATCACTAAAACAGCTTATCTGGTCATTATCACATTGCTGTTTGTGGGAGCTTGCTGTGCGCAAATTGGCTGCCCCGTTTCCTCATTACAACAGTGGCTACACTTCAAAAAGTACTTCATTGGCTGTAAAGCGCTTTGGGGCATCCTGAGTTTGTGAAAGGCGCTATAGAAATGCAAGTCTTTCTTTCGTTCCTTTACATGACAACAATATGTCCACTGTAACTCTAATCACCAAGCCTTACATTGCAGAGCAATTTCAATGGCTTAAGTACAATGAGTTAATTTCCCTCTGTTCTCAGTAACATTATAGAAACCTGATCCTGAAGTATATAATCAGCAAGTAAGACTACTTATTACAAAACGATGATCCTTTGAATGAAGGCATCGATTGTCATTCATGATCAAATATCGTTTATGACTGCAAATATTTTGTAAATAATTGTGCAGGAAAACTGTTTTGAACTTATAGAATCTGTACAACATAATGTCCTTCATTAGTATCTGACAAATAAAAAGAGTTTATTGTTTAATGATCGTTTATTTTTTTGTCTCCAATAGAGAGCAGTGGCTTTAAGTCACCTGATGATTTCAAGGTGTCGCTGCCTTTGCGAACTAATTACCTGTATGCCAGGATAAAGAAGAGCCTCCCTGAGATGTATGCCTTCACTGTGTGCATGTGGATGCAGTCCAGGGCATCGTTCGGTATTGGGACACTCTTCTCTTACGCTGTGTCTGGACAAGCAAATGAAATTGTGCTTATCGAATGGGGAAACAATCCAATAGAATTACTTATTAATGACAAGGTGTGTATCACTTATCAATGACACATACGGCACACAGCAATTGCTGATCATATTATCAATTGAACATTTACATGTATCAAAATGTATTTGCGTGGTATATTAATTTTTTTAGGCAAGCATTTCATTGCCTACTTAAAAGTTGGGTCATTTTAAAAATGAACTTTTTCATTTATGTCAGCTTATGGAATAGACTGTTACCAAGAGCAAACAATTCTGACTTTAGCCATTGTTCCTGAACCCCTCTATGTCGCTTCTCCTACCTTCAAAGCCTCCTTAAACTCTTTACCTTTCACCACACCCATGGTCACCTCCCCTAACTCTGTCTCCCTCTTTTGGAACGCTCATTGGGAATTCTGTTATTGCGGTTGTCTAGGTTTTGCAGGTGAGTAGTTGGAATCGGGATGAAGATTTCTGTGCAGCCCTCGATGTGGAGGAGCTGGATTGCTTGACCGTTGCTCTTTCTTATCTCATGTTCTTACCCTCAAAACATTGCATGCCAGACTTCAAATCTGATGCCAGCCAATGAGGAAAATGCTAGAGAATCCTCCAGTTCTGTCAGCTAGAATGTTTTTTTTAACAGTACATTGTTTTGAACCAATGTTGCCCCTTCTTCTTCCCCTGTATGTGATGACTGTTGGTGAGAGTTGTCACCCTCAGGTGCCTTGCCAAAGTGATCATTCTTCATGGTTGGGAAACCGAAACCATTGTCTTCGGTCCCCGCCACAAACTCCGTTCCTTAGCTACCAACTCAATCCCTCTTCCTGGCCACTATCTGAGGCTGATCCAGACCGTTTGCAACATTGGCATCATACTTGATCCTGAGGTGAGCTTCCGACCCCATATCCACTCCATCACGAAGACTGCCTACTTCCACCTGCGTAACATCGCCCGTCTCCGCCCCTGCCTCAACTCAGCTGCTGCTGAAGCCCTCCTCCATGCCTTTGTTACCTCTAGACTTGACTATTCCAACGCACTCCAAGCCAGGCTCCCACCTTGCACCCTCCATAAACTTGAGCACATCCAAAAGTCTGCTGCCCGTATCCTAACTCACACCAAATATCAATCACCCTTCACCCCCGCGCTCACTGACCTACATCGGCTCCCGGTTCAGCAACACCTTGAGTTTACAACAACAACAACTTGTATCTATATAGCGCCTTTAACGTAGTAAAACGTCCCAAGGTGCTTCACGGGAAAATTATAAGACAAAACATTTGCCACTGAGCCACATAAGGAGATATTAGGGCAAGTGACCAAAAGCTTGGTCAAAGAGGTAGGTTTTAAGGAGCGTCTTAAAGGAGGAAAGAGAGGTAGCGAGGTGGAGAGATTTAGGCAGGCAATTCCAGAGCTTAGGGCCTAGGCAACAGAAGGCACAGCCTTCCAATGGTTGAGCAGTTATAATCAGGGATGCTCAAGAAGGCAGAATTAGAGGAGCGCAGATATCTCGGGGGTTTGTGGGGCTGAAGGAGATTACAGAGATAGGGAGGGGCGAGGCCATGGAGGGATTTGAAAACAAGGATGAGAATTTTGAAATCAAGGCGCTGCTTAACCGGGAGCCAATGTAGGTCAGCGAGCACATTTAAACATAAGAACATAAGAAAATAAGACGTAGGAGCAGGAATTGGTCATTTGGCCCCTCGAGCCTGCTCCGCCATTCAATAAGATCATGGCTGATCTGATCTTGGCCTCAACTCCACTTCCCTGCCCGCTCCCCATAACCCTTGACTCCCTTATCGTTCAAAAATCTGTCTATCTCCACCTTAAATATATTCAATGACCCAGCCTCCACAGCTCTCTGGGGAAGAGAATTCCAAAGATTCACGACCCTCTGAGAGAAGAAATACCTCCTCATTTTCGATTTAAAAGGGTGCCCCCTTATTCTGAAATTATGCCCCCTAGTTCTAGATTCCCCCACGAGGGGAAATATCCTCTCTGCATCTACCCTGTCAAGCCCCTTCAGAATCATATATGTTTCAATAAGATCCCCTCTCATTCTTCTAAACTCCAGTGAGTATAGGCCCAACCTGCTCAACCTTTCTTCATAAGACAACCCCCTTCATCTCCGGAATCAACCTCGTGAAGCTTCTCTGAACTGCCTCCAATGCAAATATATCCTTCCTTAAATAAGGAGACCAAAACTGTACGCAGTACTCCAAGTGTGGTCTCACCAACGCCCTGTACAGTTGTAACAGGACTTCCCTACTTTTATACTCTATTCCCTTTGCAATAAAGGCCAACATTCCATTTGCCTTCCTAATTACTTGCTGTACCTGCATGCTAACTTTTTGTAATTCATGTACAAGGTCCCCCAGATCCCTCTGTACCTCAGCATTTTGTAATCTCTCCCCATTTAAATAATAATTTGCTTTATTATTTTTCCTACCAAAGTGGATAACCTCGCATTTTCCCACATTAAACTCCATCTGCCAGATTTTTGCCCACTCACTTAGCCTATCAATATCCCTTTGGAGATCTTTGCGTCCTCCACACAATTTGCTTTCCCACCTATCTTTGTATCATCAGCAAATTTGGCTACATTACACTCAGTCCCTTCATTCAAGTCATTAATATAGATTGTAAATAGTTGAGGCCCCAGCACTGATCCCTGCGGCACCCCACTAGTTACAGTTTGCCAACCTGAAAATGACCCATTTAACCCGACTCTCTGTTTTTTGTTAGTTAGCCAATCCTCTATCCATGCTAATATATTACCTCCAACCCCGTGAGCTCTTATCTTGTACAGTAACCTTTTATGTGGCACCTTATCGAATGCCTTCTGGAAATCCAAATACACTACATCTACTGGTTCCCCTTTATCCACCCTGCTCGTTACATCCTCAAAGAACGTCAGCAAATTTGTCAAACATGATTTCCCTTTCATAAAACCATGCTGACTTTGCTTGACTATATTATGATTTTCTAAATGTCCTGCTATCACTTCCTTAATGATAAAATTCTCATTCTTGTTTTCAAATCCCACCATGGCCTTGCCCCTCCCTACCTCTGTAACCTCCTCCAGGCCCACAACCCTCCGAGATCTCAGTGCTCCTCTAATTCTGGCCTCTTGCGCATCCCTGATTTTAATCTCTCCACCACTGGCGGCCGTGCCTGCAGCTGCCTGGACCCCGAGCTTTGGAATTCCCTCCCATAACCGTTCCGTCTCTCCCCCTCTCTCGCCTCCTTTAAGATACTCCTTAAAACCTACCTCTCTGACCAAGATTTTGGTCACCTGTCCTAATATCTCCTTCTGTGGCTCGGTATCAAATTTTGTTTGCTAATCGCTCCTGTGAAATGCCTTGGGATGTTTTACTATGTTAAAGGTGATATACAGATGCAAGTTTTTGTTGATGTGTGAACCAAGGCCATGATGCCACAGGCTATTCGACAATGGGAGGCGGTGGGGGGGCGGGGTGGGGCGGTGCATCATAGCTGAATCTAATTCTGCCCTCACTTGAAACACACACAGATCCACTTCCCAGCAGGGACATGGGAAAGTAATCCGAAAGTTAGCCTGGCGGGAAAGCCCCAGCTGCTTGCACACTTAGGCCATTGTTAAAATGGCAGTTGGCTCCCAATGACATCATCGGGACCTTATCTGCATATTTAAAGAAGGACCCCACTGGCTTGGGGTGGGTGCCCTTGCTGCCTGCAATTTAAAATGGCTGTCGGTGGGATTGGGTCAGGAAGTCTCCCAACTCCAATTTAACTGCCCCCTTCCCCCAGACCCGGTTTCCGCCAGATGAGGCGGGGGGGGGGGGGGAGTTTAAAATTCCCCACATAGTGGACAAGAGGAAATTTCCCCCTCCCGTGATTTACGATATTCCCTGAATCTCTAGATGAATGACTGCTACCTGGCAACCACCCCCAGGTGCCCACTATTCTCTCTATGAAAATGCTGAATTCCTGTAACCTTTTTATTGAGATCCTTTTAGGCAAAACAGCACCAAATATTGTGATTCAACATGAAAACAAACCATTGTGCGAATTATTGACCTTATCCAAAGTATTTCACCAACAGGTAGCCCAGCTTTCCATGAATATTAATGATGGCAAGTGGCATCACATTTGCATATCATGGACCACCAGGGATGGCATGTGGGAGGCTTATCAAGATGGTCAATTGCGTGGTACAGGGGAGAATCTGGCACCTTGGCATCCAATCAAAGCAGGCGGTGTCCTGATCCTGGGACAGGAGCAGGTGAGTGTAATTCTACATCCCAAATAACGACAACCACATTCTGCCATACACTTACAATAGAGAGGTATGGGTGAACAGGAACACTTAAAAGTTATACATCATCACAAAAAAGGTTATTTAATAAAGCTTTTTAAGGAGAAAGAGTAGATTTCTTTCAGATAATAACATTTTGGGACACAGTATAGGAGTAATTTGAGACGTGAGGTGTGGTGAGTGTAGTGAGCTCGGAGGAAGAGGTGACTTTGGACCGATGGTTCCCAAAGCTCTCCACCACTGGGGGTTTTCCTCGCCTCATGTCCAGCAAGTGTAGAGTTAAAAGAGGCCGATCCTGCCTGAGAAACCTCCTTGACTTCTTTGAGAATGTTACAGATAAAGTAGATGTCATAACTCTCTGGGACATAGTTTATTTGGACTTTCAGAAAACTTTTGCAAAAGTTCCACATGAAAAACTTCGAATGAATCCAGGACAGAACATTGGACTGGATAGAAAGTGAGTTAAAATAGGAAACAGGGTATTCATCACAGTTGCAATGGGGGTGGAGGTAGTGCTGAGCAGAGTCCTATAGAGGTCAGTGCTTGAATTCCAGTTGTTTCTAATTTACATGAATGGGCTGGGTATTGAAGCTGAATATAGACCTGTCCAATTTACTGATTAAAAAGGAGACCAACAGGAGCAGAGGATGCAGGAAAAGATTTACATTGGTGATGTAACTGACCAAACAATTGGGGCTGGATTTTCATTGACCCGTGGAGGTGGGTTTGGAGGTGTGTGGGGGGTTAAAATTGTGAAAATTGGCGGGTGGGCACAAGTCCGCCTCCATCCCGCCTCCACACAATTTTCATTAAATTGTGTCTGCTGGTCCCGACTCCGTCCCGCCTCTAAGAGGCGGGATAGGCTGTTAAGGCCCTTAACAAGCACTAAATTGCCTCTATAATGCCATTTTGAAAGGCCTTTGTGATTTTAACCCTTTTTCTACGTGAAGCACGCCTGTTCTGAACCACGAATGTGAAACCTGGCGGGAGCACATTTGGATAGCTGACGCTGGCTGGCTATTGGGATGCATATATGGATGGCTATGTGGAGGAGACATATCTGGGAGTGGTGGTGTAAAAATATCTGGGAGCAGACTTAGGGCTGCTGCTGCTCATTTTGCATCCAGGTCCTCTCACAGCAAAGGCCAGGCAGTGTTTGAAGACCTTCAATGCAGCAGCAATGATGACATCATCAGAGGCAACTTTCAGACTGAAAACACTAATTGGTTCATGGGTTCCCACATGCTGGAACTCAATTGCCCAATTAGGTGAAAATTGCATCAATCTCCCACATCCAATTGCAGTCGGGTGGATAACACGAAAAGTGGATAACACGACCCCAACCCGCCCCAGTATCAAAATCCAGCCCTTGGTATCTGCAACTGAACACTGTTGTATATAAAGTATTGGACATTGGTCAGAAATTGTACATCATTCATGTACATGTAACAACAACTTGTATTTATACAGCGCCTTTAATGTAGAAAAACATCCCAAGGTGCTTCATAGGAGAGTTATAAAACAAAATTTGACACCAAGCCACATAATGAGATACTAGGGCAGATGACCAAAAGCTTGGTCAAAGAGGTAGGTTTTAAGGAGCGTCTTAAAGGAGGAAAGAGAGGTAGCGAGGCGGACAGGTTTAGGGAGGGAATTCCAGAGCTCAGGGTCTTGCAGCTGAAGGCACGACTGCCAATGGTGGAGCAATTAAAATTGGGGATACTCAAGAGGCCAGAATTAGAGGAGTGCAAATATCTCGGGGGGGTTGTGGGGCTGGAGGAGGTTACAGATATAGGGAGGGGCGAAGCCATCGAGGGATTTGAAAACAAGGATGAGAATTTTAAAATTGAGGAGTTGCTTAACCGGGACCCAATGTAGGTCAGCGCGCACAGGGGTGATGGGTGAATCGGACTTGGTACGAGTTAGGACACGGACAACAGAATTTTGGATGACCTCAAGTTTACAGAGGGTAGACTGCTCTGTAACACTGAAGAAGCTCAGCATCTAGAGTTTGGAAAGAAGATGGTTCATGGTGGATTTTGTCAAGGTACATAGAATATTAAATGGGATTTTAAGGTACGTCCAGAATATTATTTCAAATTAAGCCAGGAAAATAGGACCATAAGGAATAAAATGTAAATAAGTGAAAGAAAATTTATATAACGCATATTAGGAAGAATTTCTTTACTCAAGGAGTGCTTCCCAGGCAGGATAGGCGAGACAAAAACATGAGCAACATTCAAAATGTTGCTATAATGGACGAGGGGAGAGCTTTAACTGGACATAGCAGCAAGGATATCAAGCAAAGCCGAGCAAATGAAGTTGAGGTACAGATCAGCCAGGATCTAATTGAATGGCGGAACAGGCTCGAGGGGCTGAATGGCCTCCTCCTGTTCCTCTGAGCTATTAGTGAATTCTACCACACTCACACTGCCAGGATACCCAAGGCACAAAGGCTCCCGATGTAGAGTTCATAGACTGCGGCACTAAAACAAACTGTAATGTCATAGCATCAGGATTAAGTTGGCCCTTGTGTTGGACGTGCCGCAGCAACCATTTGTCCGTAAATTTGTTCTCGTCCAGGACACAGTCGGAGGGAGGTTCGATGCAACACAGGCGTTTGTTGGAGAACTCAGTCACTTCAATATCTGGGATCGCATTCTCACCTCAGATGATATCAGGAGCATGGCCAACTGTTCGGCCAACCTGGCTGGCAACATCGTTCCCTGGATTGACAACAACGTGGATGTGTTTGATGGAGCAACCAAATTGCCGCTGGAGACTTGCCAGGAACGTTTGGTTAGTTCCTGATCACTGTCAGGATTCACATAAGTGCCCCTTTTTTTCGTACAGGCAACTTTTTGTGATACGGTTAAAAATGTACCTGTTTCTCAGCAGAATTTGCACTTCTTGGGAGGTAGCACTGAGTGTGGTATTTTATTTTGTATCTTTAAAACTTAATAATGCTGTTGGCCCTGGCTCTGTAGGTAGCATTCTCGACTCTGAGTCAGAAGGTCGTGGGTTCAAGTCCCACTCCAGAGACTTGATTCACAAAATCCAGGCTGACTCTCCCAGTGCGGTGCTGAGGGAGCGCCGCACTGTCGGAGGTGTCATCTTTCGGATGAGACGTTAAACCGAGGCCCCGTCTGCCCTCTCAGGTGGACATAAAAGATCCCATGGCACTATTTCGAAGAAGAGCAGGGGAGTTATCCCCGGTGTCCTGGGCCAATATTTATCCCAAAACCAACATCACTAAAAAGTAGATGATCTGGTCATAATCACATTGCTGTTTGTGGGAGCTTGCTGTGCACAAATTGGCTGGCACGTTTCCTACATTACAACAGTGACCGCACTTCAAAAAGTACGTAATTGGCTGTAAAGCGCTTTGGGACGTCCTGAGGTTGTGAAAGGCGCATTGTCTGAGATAGGTCTTACGTAAAGCGTTAACCTTTCAGACGCTGGCTGACTTGTGTTGCACTGCCCTCTTGTCACCTTACCTTTCCAGCATTCACACTTCCCCGTCACAAGAATTCGTCTTGGGAAAAGCGCAGCTGCAGAAACATTCCTACCGTAACAAATATGTTCTCCATTTTACAGTCACTCGACCTTCTAGTACAGCCACAGGACAACCCGATATTTCAGCCAGATAAAATAGCACAACATTTTCACACAGTTGCTTTTTTTTTGACATTTGAGTAAAGAAAACAGTTATTGTTTTGTTTCAAGATTGCATCAATACTTCCTGAATATATGTGATGAAACAAAAAGAGTAAAAGGAAACCAATTGTTTTTTTACTGGGGTGACAATTCGAGAACCTCTTTTCATAAGCTTCAAATAACAGACACTTTTAACTGGTCTACTGAGAATCAGAAGATTTAAATGAGTTTTATTCTGAGTTTGAATGGCCTTATTAAGCGCTTTGTGCCAAAGGTGCTTTATCCAGCTTTGGGATGAAGTAAAGTACTTTGTTATTTTCTTAAAAATCAACAAGCTTTAAAAGGTCGAGACTAGCATGTCCTCCGTCTTTAAGCTGTGACTTGTTATTCTATCTTTACTGTTGCCAGCTCACCAAAAAACTGCTTTGAAACAGATATCTGAGGCCGTGGTTGTTACTATTTTCTTGTTTGTATTTCTTTTTCTTCAATTTCCTTCCTTTCCATCCCCTCTTGCTGGGGTTAATGACCCATGGTCATGGACAAACCACTAGCACCTTACCCAAAAGGCCATTCTGCACGTGCGAGCCTAGACATGAAGCGGCGGTAGGACATTCCACCTTGAAGGGCATCGTGCAGACTCCTGATCCAATCCTCACACGCTCATTCTCAATTGGGACCAGAAACCCCAGCTGATATTTCCTCACCCTTCGCCCAGGGGTGCAGAGGCCGATTATAACATCCCCACTCGATGCCTTGTGTGCGATCAGCAAATTCAGGCCAGCCTCCGCACTGAACGCAGTATCTTCTGGTCTGTACGTAAGTGACTTTACTTACTGAGCCTTACTGAGTCATGAGAGCTCAGCTGGAAAGGAATAGGAAGAGGCAAACAGTGACAGAAGTACGTGTGCATGATGGGGTTACAAAGTGAATCATTTTCAGAATGGAAGGGCGTAGATATCAGCTTGCCAGAAACCAGTGCGAAGTTCAAAAGAACTTCAAACCAGCAGCCTCTCCATTTAAAGGTCGCCACTGTTGATTAAAGGGGCTGATTGTAATAAAACCGAGGAAAGAAACAATGAGCATAGCCTGGAATTTGCGGTCAGAGGTGAAATGACGGCGCTCGCCGCTGACCTTGAAGAAAGCTGCCCACAAAGATCTAGCGATCTCTGTGGCGAAAACCTCAGCTTTCTCGACCTTAATTTGATTGTAGCGCTGTCTATAGGGAATCTCCACAGTACAGCAGCAGTGTAGCCATCATCTGGTTAAGCAGCCAATCGCACTGAAGAATTCTCATAGACAGCAAACCAGCAGCTTTTATCCATTCACTTTTAATTTTTTTTACAGAGAGTAAAATAAAGATTGGGACCTACACATGGGGTTAAGGTAGAAGCTGAAATATCATAAATCATAAAAATATTTTTTATTATTTTAAAAATCTAGTACTTTTTATCATAATGGAGAAATTTGACATTCCACAAATATAAAATTAGTTTTTCAGGGCCAGAGCAGTTGTTCAGCAGTCAATACACCGTTAACAACCCAGTTACACCTCTTTCAACAAGGCTTAACTTTTTATGGAGTTTTTAACAGCGATATTAGAGCGGAAAAGGGGATGTTTTCGTCAGTTCAAGTGATTTCACTGATTGCCGCCTATGAGGCATTCCACAGCGCAGCCTGTGGCAGAGCAGGGAATGACTGACCGCAACTTCAGGATTTCCGCGTTTATCTGTGCATGCGCTGAATCCTGAAGTTACGGCCAGTTCCAGTGGGGTAATGACGGCGAACGCTGACCGTTTCGCCGTCTTTACCACCGCAAAGTCCGGGCCTTGTCCTTTGTACGTTCGTGAAACAGTATTGTGTTCTGCACAGAAGGGAATCCGGCTCTTGGTTTTAGTATCCCAAATCTTTCCAACCAGTTAAGATGCAGGGGCTTAGAAATTAAACATTTGGTGACTGGAGGTTGGTAGGGCTGGCATCAACCGAGGGTGAAATTGGTCTTGGGCGGGAGTGCGAATCAGGTGATGGAGAATCGGCAGCACGTGTCACACTCCACCTGATGGAACAGAACAGCTAGTAAGTTTTGGCAGTACCTCTTTTAGAGCTGTTCATTCCTGGTTTTATTCCAATAGATTTACCTCTCCGCACCTGGGATGGGATTGGATGGGATGGGATAAACATAACATCAAAATATAATTTAACAAGGAATGATAGGTACGGAGTTAAATTCATTCTCCACTTTTCTCCATTTTCTGAAGGCACTGAGAGTTGCTGGGGGCACCTGCAGCTGGCTCAAGTGTCCATTCAATATGCATGAGCCCAGATGCTGGATGTTGACTATTCTACAGTGGAAGGCGTCACAGCTGAAACCAATCCAGTCCTCTATGATATCCACACGTGCTCACTTTCCATTCCTGCTCACTGAGCAGTGATGAGGGGTGGAAATGCTTCCTGATTTGTCCTCTTTCCCCAACACTAATATCAATTGTAGCATTTCCAGCTGAGATGGGCGCAGACCTTTCTGGCTTGAATGACGTAGTACGACCCTAGGGCAGTGCATTTACCCACTGACAGAGTTCAATTCTTTAATAAACCAATTAGTACTAATCCGTACAAAATGAATCTGAGCTGCGAAAAGCAGCTTATAGAATCTTACAGCACAGAAGGAGGCCATTCGGCCCATCGTGCCTGTGTCGGCTCTATGAAAGAGCTCTCCAATTAGTCCTGCTCCCCTGCTCTTTCCCCAGAGCCCTGCAAATGTTTCCTTTTCAAGTATTTATCCAATTCCCTTTTTGAAAGTTACTATTGAATCTGCTTCCACCGCCCTTTCAGGCAGCGCATTCCAGATCACAACAACTCACTGCCTAAAAAAAATTCTCCTCACCTCCCCCTCTGGTTCTTTTGTCGATTATCTTAAATCTGTGCGTCCTCTGGTTACCGACCCTCCTACCAGTGGAAACAGTTTCTCCTTATTTACTCTATCATTATTGGGATGTGAATAAGAAACACAAATTTTGCAGGATTTTCTGGATCGCTCAAAGGGATTAGAATTACGCTAGAGGTTTAGTCTGGCCTCTGTGTTATTCTGACTGCACCAGTCAGTGCGTTCACATTGAATTCCTGTCGTGCTGTTTGACGCAGTTGTTAAACCATTTTTTTAAATGGGGTGACGAATATTTTAACATTCTGCAGATAGGAATTTAGTGGGAATGTGTTAATTGGTGCACCCATATTAGTGCCCAGTACAAATTAAACTCCCCCAAACCTTAATGCGTTTAAAAAAGAAAAGAGGGGTTCATTTTGGCTTTGTGTGATAGCGGAAGATGGGTGGTAGCAAGTCGGCAACCCATTTTATATAGAATCCTAAAGCACAGAAGGAGGCCATTTGGCCCATCGTGCCTGTGCCGGCTCTTTGAAAGAGCTCTCCAATTAGTCCCACTCCCCCTGCTCTTTCCCCATAGCTCTGCAAATCTTCTCCCCTTCAAGTATTTATCCAATTCCCTTTTGAAAGTTACGATTGAATCTGTTTCCACTGTTCTTTCAGGCAGTGCGTTCCAGATCACAACAATCTGCCGCGTAAAAAAACGTCTCCTCGTCTCACCCCTGGTTCTTTTGCCAATTACCTTAAATCTACATCTTCTGTTTACCGACCCTCCCGGCAGTAGAAACAGTTTCTCCTTATTTACTCTATCAAAACTCTTCATGATTTTGAACACCTCTATTAAATCTCTCCCGATTTTTATTCCCATTGGAGTCAATGTGAAATGGGCTGCCGGCTGGCCATCATCGCACAAAGTCAAGATCTACTCCCCCACCCCACCCCCAGAGCGTCTGGTCTAATGAGGTGGATAAAGACACCGTTAAACTGAGTGAAGCTCACGTTGAAAGCAGCCAGACTTCATGCTTGCGAAATGGTTTACACTTTATCTGCATCACATTGTTTTAAATTTTAAAAGGGTTGTTGAAAGAAGTGTCTTTCTTCGTCCTGCGGGACACTGTCATTCTGTCCGTTCTTTGTGAAATTGTTTCCCGTGTGCCAGTGTTACGCTCTGCATTAAATACTGGCCGTCTCTGTTATTGGATGATATTGGCGTTCATGAAGCATTTTGGTCTTATGGTTGTGAGTTTGTATTTTGTGATGTTTTTTCATTACATTGATTGTATAAGTTAATGGCTTTAGCCCTCTTGTTTATTTGATGTTTTTGCATCGAAATGATTGTTATATCTTTTGGAAAAAAAAAGAGAAACTGAATAAAAATGAAAGCATTATATTAGTATATCACTTACACTCTGGACTATTTTCATTCTTTTGACTTAGAATACTGTGCACAGTTCTGCTCTCCATATTACAAAAAGGATATAGAGAGACTGGAGAAGGTGCAAAAAGGATTTACAAGGATGATACCAGAACTGAGAGGTTCTACCAATCAGGAAAGATTGAACAGGCTGGGGTTCTTTTCTCTAGAAAAGAGAAGACTGAGGGGTGACCTGCTAGGGGTTTTAAAAATTATGAATGGGTTTGACAGGGTAGATGTAGAGAAGATGTTTCCACTTGTGGGGGAGACCAACATTAGGGCCATAAATATAAGACAGTCACTAATAAATCCAACAGGGAATTCAGGAGAGACCTTTTTACCCAGAGAGTGGTGAGAATGTGGAACTTCCATAGTTCAGGTGAATAACTTAGAACCATAACATCTTTGTCAAGACTTGAGGTAACCATGAAGATCCAGATTTTCCTTCCTCCTCACTAGCAACACTTCACTTAGAACAGCCTCAACTGTGCAAGAAATACTAATGGCAATGGAAGCAAGTGTGCTCCCTAATAATGAACCATTGGTAACCAATTTTATAACCCCTTCTCTTCCCTTGGTAAGTGAACCATTTTGAACCCCTCTTCTTGCCATGATTAGTCAACAACTCTGTTAGCGTCGTATCATGCGATAGTAGAAGGCCACCTCGATGGATCTTGGTCTCTTTTAGTCTAGCTATTCCTACCTTCAGCTCAGTTCATACATCCACCTGCTCACATCAGTCATAGTTAGACTTAGATCTCTTCACCAACATGACATAGGCATCAAAAATGTCACTCTTTGAAAATGACTCCGCACAGGTGGAGCTGTTTGTATGACACAAAAAAAAATTCCTGAGGAAATAGACTCATTCTTTTTCCTTCAGATGTTTGTGGAGCTCTAAGCATGGGTCCAATTACAGGTCTGTACATCAAAGCAGAGCAAAACTGCTCACCAGTAGATGAAAGCCAGAGCTACGAAGCAGGAGATGGTTGCTGCTGGGTTGTTTTGATGACCAGTTCCTGACTAAAATTTCGCTGATTACCTGACTCTAAGATCCTAGGGCCACAGCAGTCGGTGAGCTTCACGAGAAGCCTTTGATGATGGGGGTTGGAAAAGATGACACCAGTCACGCTGGCTCTCCAGGGTGCAAGCACGGTTCTGACTAAGCACCAGGTGGCATTCCCATCTGCACCATATCAGCCTTGACTCAGTGGGTAGCACTCTCGCCTGAGTCAGAAGGTTGTGGGTTCAAGTCCCACTCCAGAGACTTTACCACATAATCTAGGCTTACACTCCCAGTGCATTACCGAGAGAGTGCTGCATTGTCGGAGGTGCCGTCTTTCGGATGAGACGTTAAACCGAGGCCTCGTCTACCCTCTCAGGTGGACTTAAAAGATTCCAAGGCACTATTTCAGAGAGGAGCAGGGGAGTTCTCCCCGGTGTCCTGGCAAATATTGGTGCTGTCTTGCAGGTGAGATACTAAACTGAAGCTGAAAATCAATCCCACATTGTCCAGGTTCCAAGCACCCAATGCCCACTATAATCTCCATGGTAAACATTTCAATTTACACCGTGACTAAATGAGGTAGATTCTCCTCTTCACCACCTGGGCAGTGATCTGACAGAGTGAATCGAAAGGCCACTGTAGAATCCGCCTGTCTACATTGCGTTGAAATCTAGGGGATGAAAATCGGGTGGGTTCTAGAAAGGGTGATTCACTCTGCCAGACTACCCATGTACATAGGACCATGATTGTAATTTTGAGGGGAAAATGGGCGGCTGTTCAGGGGGTGCAGCTCGAATGGGCCCATACTAATGGAACCTCAAAACAGCTCGGGCCACCGTGCTAGCTCAATGGGTTGGCCACCCAAAGGTCAAGATCTACCCCATAATATTCAAAACCAAACTCAGCATACCGCAGTCCAGTATCAGCCCCTTCCGTTGCACTACTTTCCCATGACAGAGGTGCCAGGGACGACTCAGGGATGATAAGTCCTTCTGAGGCTACTCCTTTCGGTCAGCACCCTCCCCTCCGAGGTGGCGTCGATGTGATTCATGCCTTTTTAAACAAGCATCCGTTTGGATCAGGCGCCTCGTCCGAGAGGATTTGAGATTTCCCGCTGGTCAAATGTTGTATTAGCGCAATGACGATTCTGACCGGAAGAACCGAAATCAGCTGATGCCGTTTCAATCTTATTTACAGAAACAATTGGCAGATCGATTTAAAGAGCTCCAATAATATTAAGCAGAATTATAACCTGTCACCTTACAATGAGTGAAACACATAAATCTATGGTTGACACTAACATCATTAAAATTGGAAACTGCGCCCTTGGGCTAATGTTGCTGTTCGTCTGAATAATTTAGATAAACACTAAATCTCATTGAAAATCTAGTTAGTTATGTATAGTTATTCAGGTGCATAATTCAGATCACATTAAGCACACGTTAGTTAATCCCATTCAATATTATTGTCTAATTTTAGTTCCCTTATATTTGACTAATCCCAGGAATCGTCAGAATGTAATCATATGTGACTAGATACTTTTAGGGAGTTCTAATGTTGCAGGATACCAGTTTGGTTGATTTCACGCTCTGGTATCTGGGTACCAGTTAAATTATAGTATTCGCAGAGACTTGACGTGAGTGTTGGATCTCTGCTTTATAAAAGGTCCCAAGAAGACCTGCTATAGAAGCAAGTGAGTCAAGCTAGTGCACACCATTTCATTTTGCCTCTTTGTGTGACACCTTCCCAGATAGTCCATCTGGAGTGCAAGAATTCACTGTCTGAGGAATCAGACCCCAGGAAGTGACCGTACACTTGGGTATCAGCCTTGGCTCAGTGGGTAGCACTCTCGCCTCTGAGTCAGAAGGTCATGGGTTTAAGCCCCACCCCATGAGACTTGAGCACATAATCTAGGCCGACACTCCCAGCACAGCACTGAAGAAGTGCTGCATTATCCGAGGTGCCGTCTTTCCGATGAGATGCTAAACCGAGGTCCCGTCTTCCCTCTCAGGTGGATGTAAAACATCCCATGGCACGATTCAAAGAAGCGCAGTTCTCCCTGGTGTCCTGGGCCAATGTTGATCTCTCAACCAACATCGCTAAAAGAAAAACAGATTATCCGGTCATTTATCTCATCGCTGTTTGTGGGAGCTTGCTGTGCACAAATTGGCTGCCGCGTTTCCCTACATTACAACAGTGACTACACTTCAAAAGTACTTCATTGGCTGTAAAGCGCTTTCGGACGTCTTGAGGTCACGAAAGACGCTATAGAAATGCAAATTCTTTCTTTACTTCCTTAAGTTTCAATTAGGAGGTTAGCTATATTACCACCGCACAGACTGCGCCACTGCAAAGCAGGAATGGCTTTGCATCAATGTAAACTGTGAAGTGAAACGGGCCCGCAAAAGCAAATATTTTGTCATAATACATCTGCAGTTGGGGTGGATGTGTGGCACAGTACACTGGTGAATCAGCACAATGAACTTTATAGTGTAGGATGTGTTTTCTCACCTATGATTCCCCACACAGTAAATTCTTGCTCTCCAGCTGGACTATCGGTGAGGTGTCAAGCAAAGAGGCAAGATGAGATGATGTGTGCGAGCTTGACTCACTTGCTGGCACTCTTGCCTTTGAGTCCGAAGGTTGTGGGCTTCAAACACTGTATCGATATTTTTTAGTTCATTCTCAGAACGTGGGCATCGCTGGCAAGGCCGGCATTTATTGCCCATCCCTAGTTGCCTTTGAGAAGGTGGTGGCGGATGTTAAACCGAGGTTCCCGCTTGCCTTATCAAGCGGACGTAAAAGATCCCATGACAATTTTCAAAGAAGAGCAGTGGAGTTCTCCCTGGTGTGCCGGCCAATATTTATCCCTTATCCAGTACCTAAAAAAAACAGATGACCTGGTTATCTATCTCATTGCTATTTATGGGAGCTTGCTGTGCACAAAATGTCTGCACATTTCCTACAATACAACAGTGACCACACTTCAAAAGTGCTTCATTGGCTGTAAAGCGCTTTGGGACGTCCTGAGGTTGTGAAAGGTGCGATAGAAATACAAGTCTGTCTTTCTTTAAAAACTGTTATAATATTTGGGGAGCCCGTGAGTTATTTTTTATTTAGCTCTGAAAACCTGAAAGATAGATTCTTCAGTTGATGTGTTCATGCCTGAATTCTAAATAAATGACAATATTACACTCACTGTGATTGAATGCAAGCAATTGAGTTCATGTCTGTAATCTGCTTCAAATGCCATCCTGATCTCATTATGCAAGTTGAAATGCCACGTTCTGCCTTAGACTCAATAATCTTTAGATAACTCCCCCAACATCTGTTCACCAGCAATATAAATGATTACATTCTATAGTTTATTAAACTCCTATAGGTTTTTCAGTTATATTCGATCCCTTGCAATTGTACAGGCAAAAAGTATATTAGTGTATTGGGAGTATGTTACAAGGAAGGAACTTTGTGTGATTTTGCTTTATGACATGACATATGTAATAGCATAGTGGTTATGTTACTGGACTAGAAATTCTGAGACCTCATTGACTAATAATCCTAGAATATGTGAATTCAAATCCCACCATGGTAAGAACTGGAATTTCAATTTATAATCAAATCTGGAAATAAAAAGTTGGCATCAGTAAACGTGACTGTGTAGCTGTTGGATTGTCATAAAAACTCAACTGGTTCACTAATGTCCTTTTGGGAAGGAAACCTGCCGTCCTCACCCGGTCTGGGCCTATATGTGACTCCAGTCCTGCACCAACATGGTTGACTCTTAACTACCTTCTGAAGTGACCAAACAAGCCACTCAGTTGTATCAAACTTTCTCAGGGCATGGGCAATAAATGCCAACAATGCCCACATCACGGGACCGATTAAAAAAATATACCCAGGAATAAAGCCAAATTCTTTTTTCATGAGGATTTTTTATCAGCCTTTTGGCAATTGGATGCTGAGATCCCATCCAGTCATTTGTGAATGTTGCAATCATGGCCTATTGGACATAATTTAACGAGGGACTGCTACCCTGAGGTAAATCTAAGGCATGAAAACCCTTGTCTCCTGAAGCTGTCCTCGGATACTGTGGGAAATCCTGACGGTGGAATCTTGGAACGTGCTCCCAATACCAACTCAGTATTCGTTGGCTGTTCTCCAGCGGTGTATTGGTGCTGCTCCCACAGTAGATATCAGTGCATCTGTTACCCGAGTTACAGATGGCTGCTGTCGTGATAAATTATGCAAATTATTTGCTTTCGAATTGCCCCCTGAAAATGAATTTTAATACAAATAATGCTTTAAAAAAAAACCTTTGGTCTCAGCTTTTAAAAAATTAAATTAACACTTATCTTTCCTGCACGCACAATGCTTCCTCCCCATTCCAGGAGATGGGGCACAGGGCGGATATTAATCACCCATAGACTATCAGCGTATCTATTATATACAACAAAATACATCAGGCTCCTGCTGTACCTGCTTTGAATCAGTAATTATGGTAGTGGAAATATTTCTGGTCATTACTATGATTAGTATTTCTATAAGGGCATTTATCGTGTTCATGGTCCAAACTGAATGTTCGCACTTATAATTTTATATGTTATTCTGCAAGATAATAGGGATCAAAGGCATTTATTGGCTTTCATAGGATTTAAGCATACAATGATGGCTATTATTAGTAATAATTACACATATACTTACAGTCACACTTATGGTACAAGGTACCAGATAAAGCGTTAGCTGTGGCTCAGTGGGTCGCACTCTTGCCTCTAGAGTCATGGAGGTTGTGGGTTCAATTCTCACTCCAAGAGACTTGAGCATAAAAAGCTAGGCTGACACTCCAGTGCAGTGCTGAGGGAGTGCTGCACTGTCGGAGGTGCCGTCTTTCAGGTGAGATGTTAAATCGAGGCCCCGTCTGCTCTCCCAGGTGGACATAAAAGATCCCACAGCACTATTTTGAAGATGAGCAGGGGAGTTCTCCCCGGCGTCCTGACCAATATTTATCCCTCAATCAACATCACTAAAACAGATTATCTGGTCGTTATCATGTTGTTGTTTGCTGTGTGCAGATTGGCTGCCGCGTTTCCTACATCACAACAAGTGACTCCACTTCAAAAAGTACTTCATTGGCTGTAAAGCGCTTTGGAATGTCCGGTGGTTGTGAAAGGCGCTATAGAAATGCAAGTCTTTCTTTCTATCACTGGGTCACAGGCTTCGAGCTGGAGGGGATCGGTTGTCCAAGCCTTGTTGAATTCTGAAGAATCTATTCTAACACCCCTCTTTTTATACCTTTCACTTTCGCTACGTGAGGGTTCGCATGTGTCAAAGTATTACCTTCGCCAACGAGCTCCATAATTCCAGTTTTAACAGAAATCACTCTCCGTCACTTGACTCACTCTTTACTTTTCCAGAGATATGGCAGGTGCCTTTTCAAGGCTCGGGCTAACAGAGACAGTTCTGTGGCCTCTCCTTATCAGCTAAAGCGCTGTCTGACTGGAAATCCTTTTACTGACTGAATATTGCTAACAGAAACACACTTAAAAAGCTAAAGTTAATATCAAGAATTTAACCGTTTCCTTACACGTACCTTGGGAGCTCTGATAAAACAAGTTTAAGTAATAAATGTTGGCCGTGACCACAAGCTCATAATTCACTTCTCATTCTTGTTTTTTCGGGAGACCCTTTGTTAAGTTGAGGGGTGTCAGTGCTGAGGAATGGAGTGCTCTGCCAGTTTTGCACCCAATATCCTCATCCCACATTCCAAGGTCAGGTCCAGCACGAGCCAGATGCAAAGTAAAGCTCTCTCGACTTTGGTCCCAATAATCTGCATTCACCCCCAAGCCTAGAAGAGCACCCCTCTACTGTTCCATGGTAAATTATTCTTATCCCTACATTGCAACAGTGACTACACGCCAAAAATACTTAATTAGCTGTGAAGCGCTTTGGCACGTCCTGAGGTCGTGAAAGGCGTTATATAAATGCACGTTCTTGCTTCTTTCTCTGTCTGAAGTCGCTACATTTAAACTGTGGCCCTACAGGTATATGGAAACCGTACCAGGATAAAATGAAAGTACTCATGGTGGGGTCTGTTGATTAATATATATTTGAGCAATTGCAGCTTGTAATTTGTAGTCAAATTCTCATCGTTGTGTTCCACTCCTTCCACGGCCTCGCCCCTCCCTATCTTTGTAGCTTACTTCAGCTCTACAACCCTCCGAGAAATCTACATTCCTCCAATTCTGACCTCTTGCGCATCCCCCGATTTTAATCGCTCCACCATTGGCGGCCGTGCCTTCAGCTGCCGGGGCCCTAAGCTCTGGAATTCCCTCCCTAAACCTCTCCGCCTCTCTCTCCTTTAAGACGTTCCTTAAAACCTCCCTCTTCACCTATCCCAATGTCTTCTTATGTGGCTTGGTGTCAGATTTTGTCTGATAATCGCTCCTTGGTGTGAAGCACCCTGGGACTTTTTATGACGTTAAAGGCGCTGTATAAATGCAAGTTGTTGTTGTTGTTGTTCTATACTTTGCAAATGTGCTACATTTTTGAAATTGCCACTGACATTGCTTTCACTGCAATGATTGCACCTTTCAAATTGTACTGGGAATGAATAACATGCAGCTACATAAGAACATAAGAAATAGGAGCAGGAGTAGACCAATCGGCCCCTCGAGCCTGCTCCGCCATTCAATGAGATCATGGCTGATCTGATCCAACCTCAACTCTAAAGAACACAAGAAGTAGGAGCAGGACCAGGCCACTCGGCCCCTGGGCCCGCTCCGCCACTCACAGGGCCTTGACCGATCCGAACTCAAACTCATGTCCAATTTCCTGCCCGCTCCCCATAACCCCTGATTCCCTTTACTTCTAGGAAACGGTCTATTTCTGTTTTAAATTTATTTAATGAAGTAGCTGCCACAGCTTCCTGGGGTAGCAAATTCCACAGACCCACTACCCTCTGAGTGAAAAAGTTTCTCCTCATCTCAGTTTTGAAAGAGGAGCCCCTTATTCTAAGATTATGTCCCCTAGTTCTAGTTTCACCCATCATTGGGAACATCCTCACCGCGTCCACCCGATCAAGCCCCTTCACAATCTTATATGTTTCAATAAGATCGCCTCTCATTCTTCTGAACTCCAATGAGTAGAGTCCCAATCTACTCAACCTCTCCTCGTATGTCCACCCCCTCATCCCCGGAATTAACCGAGTGAACCTTCTTTGTACTGCCTCGAGAGCAAGTATGTCTTTTCTTAAGTATGGACACCAAAACTGTATGCAGTACTCCAGGTGCAGGTCTCACCAATACCCTATACAACTGCAGCAATACCTCCCTGTTTTTATATTCTATCCCCCTAGCAATAAAAGCCAACATTCCATTGGCTTTCTTGATCACCTGCTGCACCTGCATACTAACTTTTTGATTTTCTTGCACCAAGACCCCCAGATCCCTTTGTACTGCAGTACTTTCCAGTTTCTCGCCATTAAGATAATAACTTGCTCTCTGATTTTTCCTGCCAAAGTGCATAACCTCACATTTTCCAATATTGTATTGCATCTGCCAAATCTCTGCCCACTCACCCAGCCTGTCTATATCCCCTTGTAGGTTTTTTATGTCCTCCTCAATCTCTACTTTCCCTCCCATCTTTGTATCATCTGCAAACTTTGATATGTTACACTCGGTCCCCTCTTCCAAATCGTTAATATAGATTGTAAAGAGTTGGGGACCCAGCACCGACCCCTGCGGAACACCACTGGCTACTGGTTGCCAGTCCGAGAATGAACCATTTATCCCAATTCTCTGCTTCCTGTTAGATAACCAATCCTCCACCCATGCCAGAATATTACCCCCAATCCAGTGATTTTTTATCTTGAATAAAAATCTTTTATGTGGCACCTTGTCGAATGCCTTCTGGAAGTCTAAATACACTACATCCACTGGTTCCCCTTTATCCACCCTGTACGTTATGTCCTCAAAGAACTCGAGCAAATTTGTCAGACATGACTTCCCCTTCATAAAGCCATGCTGACTTTGTCCTATTAAATTATGTTTATCTAAATGTTCCGTTACTGTCTCCTTAATAATAGACTCCAAAATTTTACCCACCACAGATGTTGGGCTAACTGGTCTATAATTTCCAGCCTTCTGCCTACAACCCTTTTTAAATAAGGGTGTTACATTAGCAGTTTTCCAATCTGCCGGGACCTTTGCTGAGTTCAGGGAGTTTTGGAAAATTATTGCCAAAGCATCCACAATTCCTACTGCCACTTGCCTCAAGACCCTAGGATGTAAGCCATCAGGTCCAGGGGATTTATCCGCCTTGAGTCCCATTATTTTACTGAGTACCAATTCCTTAGTGATTTTAATCGTATTTAGCTCCTCCCCCACTAGAGCCCCCTGTTTGTCCAGTGTTGGGATATTCTTAGGGGTAAAAATTCACTTGGTTGCGCCTCCCGTTAGCGCCTTAAGAGGGCGCTAATGGGGCGCAAAGCCGCTAACGCCCGGGCGCAGCGATGTTTGCGCCGCTCGAGAACTTAACTTGAGATTGTGTGGCGGCGCTAAAACTTACCGCTGCGACCACCTGCGCGCGCAGATTGTGACGTCATTCCATGGTGCAACGCCCTTGTGGCGCCCCGTAGCGGAAATTGAGTGGCGCCCCCTGCCTTACCGCCTGGCGCTTCCAACGACCAGAAGACTGGAACGCTATCAATCGCTGTGGGGCTGGGGGGGGTGCTATTTAAAGGGGGCCTCTTCCTGTCTTTTATTGTTGGTGGCATTTTTGAACTACGCATTCTGAGAGAGAGAGGGAGAGACTTCTGGAGAGATTCAACGTTGTGTGAAGGAGTTTTGGGTACTGAGCAGCACTTTGCAGGTTCATTTTGATTTGCCATTCCTTGTATCGATTTAGCAGAGACTGTGGGAGCTGCACTCTGAGCTCTTTGCCTGGTACTTTCCATTGTTCTTTCCAGCACATTTGATGTGCAAGTCTCTCCAGGCCGAGATTCAAGGCAGCAATGAACAGGATGTGGATGGAAAGCAAGATTAACCATCCCCTTTAAGAACTGGCCCGTGCCATTGTGTGTGTGTTCCATTGCTGACTGACATTACATGAGCTTCGCCAGCGCTCCGAGTTAGCGCCTCACTCCTTGGCCTTTGCGCCTTAAGATAGGTGTGCAGCGCCTGCTTTAGCGCTCCACTCACCTCCCGGGGCGGTAAAAGTGAAGTTTCCTGTCAGTGCCGATAATTAGCGCCAGGCGCTAATATTTGCGTCCGGACGATATTTGCGCCCCAAATGGGGCGCGACCTAATTTCTACCCTTTGCTATCTGTTTTTATATTTTTTGCTAATTTATTTTCATAGTCTATTTTCCCTTTCTTAATCAATCCTTTAGTTACTTTTTGTTGTCTTTTGAAGACTTCCCAATCTTCTATCCTCCCACTAAGTTTGGCTACCTTATATGTCCTTGTTTTTAGTTGGATACTTTCTTTAATTTCTTTACTTAGCCATGGATGGCTGTCATTTCTTTTACACCCTTTTTTCCTCAGTGGAATATATTTATTTTGAAAGTTGTAAAATAACTCCTTAAATGAACACCACTGCTCATGTACCGTCTTACCCTTTAATCTATTTTCCCAGTCCACTTTAATCAATTCTGCTCTCATGCCATCATAGTCTCCTTTATTCAAGCTCAGTATGCTTGTTTGAGAACCAACCTTCTCACCCTCTAATTGGATATGGAATTCAACCATGTTATGGTCACTCATTCCAAGGGGATCCTTAACTAGGACATTATTAATTAATCCAGACTCATTACACAGTACCAGGTCCAAGGTTGCTTGCCCCCTTGTAGGATCAGTTACATACTGCTCAAGAAATCCATCCCTAATACACTCAATAAACTGTTCCTCAAGGCTGCCCTGCCCAATTTGATTTGTCCAGTTAATATGATAGTTAAAATCCCCCATAATTATAGCTGTTCCCTTATTACATGCCCCAACTATTTCCTGATGAATACTTCTTCCAACAGATGGCGTTGCTGGGATTTCAAGTCATGAGGTGTGCTTAAATTGACACAATTGTCACTGCTGATGAGTACGGATGGTAAATAAAACATAATTGCCCCCACTTCAGAGAATGCAACTGCCAAGAGCAGCTGGTCACCTGGTTGCTCCCATCTTAGGTTAGCTCGGGGAACTTACAATAATGTTTTGCTGCAAGTCTGTCACAATGCCAACATAATCTTGCAAAGGTGCTTGTCGCCATTAAGGAAGTACAGGAGGATCTGGAACAGTGTGCAAAGGAAACACGGATCCTATCAGCCAGGTTATTAAATGCTAAAATCGATTTCACAAGGTCGGTCCAGAGAAACTCTTCCCTCTTGTGGGGGAATCCAGAACAAGGGGAGGCATAATCTTAAAATTAGAGCCAGGCCATTCAGGGGTCATATCAGGAAGTAGTTTTTCCACACAAAGGGTTGTGGGAATCTGGAATTCTCTCCCCCAAAAAAGGCTCGGATGCTGGGGGACAATTGGAACTATCCAGACTGAGATCGAGAAATTTTTGTTGGGTAAGGGTATTGAGTGATATGGAGCAAAGGTGAGTAAATGGAGTTGAGATCCAGATCAGCCATGATCTCATTGAATGGCGAAACAGGCTCGAGGGGCTGAATGGCCTCCTCCTGTTCCTATGTTACTGGAGAAGCACTAGCTTCTGGAAGGTGGGGAAACGCTCTGCTCTTTCAAGCAATGAGAAGGCTGAAGGAGTGATTCTTTTGCTCTTTTATATTCATTAGCAAAAGCTTGTCTCTGATACAGGATGTCATTGTGAACAGGCAGCCTGTGTGTGTGAGGAGATGCCCTGGGAATTCTAAAAGTGTGCTAGATGTTTAAACCCACTTTAACTTGCTGCCTCTGCTCGACTTACAATTGGGAAATCACACAGAGACTTCTCGTCTTCTAATACAAGCACCAGTCGGTGGAGACATCAGCTCAGTTATACAGGTGGCTCCTGCTTGCTACACGCTTTGCAGAAAAATAGACAAGTGGAAACTGAAATAAAAGACAATGAAAGTCAGGGGTGGGGGGGAGTATAATGGGCGGACGAACCGCGAATGCCTGTTTTCCGCCAGCACCGAGAGTGAAAATCTACCCCAACGGGCGTCTTCCTGTGTGCTCTGACGGGACTAATTGGAGAGCTCTTTCAAGGAGCCGGCATAGGCACCATGGGCTGAATGGCCTCCTCTTGAGCTGTAAGATTCTATGATTCGATGGGGGAGAAATTCATTACAGCCCCGTTTGGGGCTAAATTTTAAAAGTTGAGAAAATTAGCGGCAGGCACTAATGTTGCTTAACTTTTAAAAAATTTGGTTTTGTGCCCCAGGAAGGAAGTGGAGCGCTAAATAAAACGTCCATTTCCTTCTCGGGGAGCAATCGGCAGCAGGCGGGGCGGAGACTTCAGCAGCGCTGCTCCCTGGGCTGTGCTCAAAGGCTCCTTCCCTCCCTTAAAGGGAAGGGCCATCGCTGCAGGCTCTGCCAGGGAAACATTACCTACCTGGACCACCGAGGCAGCCGCGATCCCGTGTGATCACGGGCAGGAACCGGCGAAAAAAACTAGAACAGGAAAGGTAAGTTTTTTTTCCACTTCCCTCGGCCACCTGGCCTTTAACCATCGCCCCCGAAGTGGCCGGCCGCCCGATGCACGCCTCCTGCAGCTGTCGGTGGTTTCGACCGGCGCTGCTGCAGGGGGCGGAAGTCAATTTCGGGTCCGGGCCGCTACCGGGGCGATGGCGAATATGGTGGGAGTCGATGTCAGCGCCCGGTCGCAAAGCCATTTGCGCTCCGTTAGCACCCCCCGAGGGCGCTAATGGGAGGCACAAAGGCATCCAATTTCGCCCCCTCAGATTCTAAGGCCACATGCCTGAAGCATTGTTCGTTGTCTTTTCCCTTTACAGATACTAATTGATGTGCCCTATGTTTCAGGCACTCTTTACCTTTATGTCTCAGCCTTAGCTCAGTGGGTCGCACTCTCACCACTGCATCAGAAGGTTGTGGGTTCAAGCCCCACTCCAGAGGCTTGAGCACAGAATCCAGGCTGACTCTTCTGTGCAGTACTGAGGGAGTGCTGCACTGTCGGAGGTGCCGTTTTTCAGATGAGAGATGAGTCTGCCCTCTCAGGTGGACGCAAAAAATCCCACGGCACTATTCGAAGAAGAGCAGGGGAGATCTTACCAGAATCCTGGTCAATATTTATCCCTCAACCAACATCACTAAAACAGATGTCATGGCAGGAACCCTACGCCACACTGCTTGATTTCCCTATCCATAAACAGGATTGGGCGGGGTGTATAAATGGCAGCTGATCCACAAACTCCTACATAAGAAAGAGGAGCAGGAATAGGCCACTTGGCCCCTCGAGCCTGCTCCGCCATTCAATAAGATCATGGCTGATCTTGGGCTTAAAGCCACTTCCCCACCCACTCCTCATAACCCTTCACTCCCTTATCATGTAAAAATCTGTCTATCTCCACCTTAAATGTATTTAATGACCCAGCCTCCACAGCTCTCTGGGGCAGAGAATTCCACAAATTTACGAACATCTGAGAGAAGAAGTTCCTCCTCATCTCAGTTCTAAAAGGGCGACCCTTTATTCTGAGACTGTGCCCCTGAGTTCTAGATTTCCCCACGAGGGGAAACATCCTCTCTGCATCTACCCTGTCGAGCCCCCTCAGTATCTTATATGTTTCGATAAGATCACCCCTCATTCTTCTAAATTCCAATGAGTATAGGCCCAGCCTGCTCAACCTTTCCTCATAAGTCAAACCCCTCATCTCTGGAATTAACCTAGTGAATCGTCTCTGAACTGCCTCCAATGCAAGTATATCCTTCCTTAAATAAGGAGACCAAAACTGTACGCAGTACTCAAGGTGTGGTCTCACCAATACCCTGTACAGTTGTAGCAGGACTTCCCTGCTTTTATACTCCAACCCCCTTGAAATAAAGGCCAACATTCCATTTGCCTTTTTGATTACTTGCTGTACCTGCATGCTAACTTTTTGTGTTTCATGCACAAGGACTCCCAGGTCCCTCTGAACTGTAGCATTTTGTAATCTCTCTCCATTTAAATAATAGTTTGCTTTTTTATTTTTCCTGCCAAAGTGGATAACCTCGCACTTTCCCACATTATACTCCATCTGCCAAATGTTTCCCACTCACTTAGCCTGTCTATATCCCTTTGCAGATTCTTTGGGGTAAAAATTAGGTCGCGCCCCGTTTGGGGCGCAAATATCGTCTGGACGCAAATATTAGCGCCTGGCGCTAATTATCGGCACTGACTGGAAACTTCACTTTTACCGCCCCGGGAGGTGAGTGGAGCGCTAAATCAGGCGCTGCACACCTGTCTTAAGGCGCAAAGGCCAAGGAGTGAGGCGCTAACTCAGAGCGCTGGCGAAGCTCATGTAATGTCAGTCAGCAATGGAACACACACACAATGGCACGGGCCAGTTCTTAAAGGGGATGGTTAATCTTGCTTTCCATCCACATCCTGTTCATTGCAGCCTTGAATCTCAGCCTGGAGAGACTTGCACATCAAATGTGCTGGAAAGAACAATGGAGAGTACCAGGCAAAGAGCTCAGAGTGCAGCTCCCACAGTCTCTGCTAAATCGATACAAGGAATGGCAAATCAAAATGAACCTGCAAAGTGCTGCTCAGTACCCAAAACTCCTTCACACAACGTTGAATCTCTCCAGAAGTCTCTCCCTCTCGCTCTCAGAATGCGTAGTTCAAAAATGCCACCAACAATAAAAGACAGGAAGAGGCCCCCTTTAAATAGCGCCCCCCCCCCAGCCCCACAGTGATTGATAGCGTTCCAGTCTTCTGGTCGTTGGATGCGCCAGGCGGTAAGGCAGGGGGCGCCACTCAATTTCCGCTCCGGGGCGCCACAAGGGCGTTGCACCATGGAATGACGTCACAATCTGCGCGCGCAGGTGGTCGCAGCGGTAAGTTTTAGCGCCGCCGCACAATCTCTAGTTAAGTTCTCGAGCGGCACAAACATCGCTGCACCCGGGCGTTAGCGGCTTTGCGCCCCATTAGCGCCCTCTTAAGGCGCTAACGGGAGGCGCAACCAACTGAATTTTTACCCCTTTGAGTCCTCTGCACAACTTGCTTTCCCACCCATCTTTGTATCATCTGCAAACTTGGCTACATTACACTCGGTCCCTTCATCCAAGTCATTAATGTAGATTGTAAATAGTTGAGGCCCCAGCACCGATCCCTGTGGCACCCCACTAGTTACCGTTTGCCAACCAGAAAATGACCCATTTATCCCAACTCTCTGCTTTCTGTTAGTTAGCCAATTCTCTATCCATGCTAATATATTACTCCCAATTCCGTGAGCTCTTATCTTATGCAGTAACCTTTTATGTGGCACCTTATCAAATGCCTTCTGGAAATCCAAATACACCACATCCACTGATTCACCTTTGTCCACCCTGCTCGTTACCTCCTCAAAGAACTCCAGCAAATTTGTTAAACATGATTTCCCTTTCCTAAAACCATGCTGACTCTGTTTGACTGCAGTATGTTTTTCTAAATGCCCTGCTACTGCTTCCTTAATGAAGGACTCCAGCATTTTCCCAACGACAGATGTTAGGCTAACTGATTTATAGTTTCCTGCTTTCTGTCTCCCTCCTTTCTTAAATAGGGGTGTTACATTAGCGGTTTTCCAATCCGCTGGGACCTCTCCAGATTCCATGGAATTTTGGTATATTGCAACCAATGCATCCACTATCTCTGCAGCCACTTCTTTTAAGACCCTGGGATGCAGGCCATCTGGTCCAGGGGACTTGTCGTCTTTTAGTCCCATTATTTTACCGAGTACTATTTCCTTAGTGATAGTGATTGTCTTTAGTTCCCCACTCCCTGTGGCCCCTTGATTATCCATTATTGGGATGTTGTTAGTGTCTTCTACAGTGAAGACAGATGCAAAATATTTATCCTGTTTGTGGATCAATCTCCAACCTCCCTTTCCTCTCCAAAGTCCTTGAACGTGTTGTTCCCTCCCAAATCTGTGCCCATCTTTCCCGCAATTCCATGTTTGAATCCCTCCAATCAGATTTCCGCCCTTGCCACAGTATCAAAACGGCTCTCATCAAAGTCACAAATGACATCCTTTGTGACTGTGACAAAGGTGAATTATCCCTCCTCGTCCTTCTTGACTTGTCTGCAGCCTTTGACACAGTTGACCACTCCATCCTTCTCCAACGCCTCTCCACCATCGTCCAGCTGGGTGGGACTGCACTCACCTGGTTCCATTCTTATCTATCTAATCGTAGCCAGAGAATCACCTGCAACGGCTTCTCTTCCCACTCCCGCATCGTTACCTCTGGTGTCCCCCAAGGATCTATCCTTGGCCCCCTCCTATTTCTCATTTACATGTTGCCCCTTGGCGACATCATCCGAAAACACAGCATCAGTTTCCACATGTACGCTGACGACACCCAGCTCTACCTCACTACCACTTCTCTCAACCCCTCCATGGTCTCTAAATTGTCAGACTGCTTGTCTGACATACAGTTCTGGATAAGCAACAATTTTCTCCAAATAAATATTGTGAAAACCGAAGCCATTGTTTTCGGTCCCCGCCACAAACTCCGTTCAGAAACCACTGACTACATCCCTCTCCCTAACATCTGTCTGAGGCTGAACCACACTGTTCGCAACTTTGGGGCGCAATCTTGCCAGCCCTGGGGAGGTGGGTATGGAGGTGGGACTGCCGGGGAAATGGCAGAATCTGGGGGCGGGTGCCCAACCCGTCCCCAACCCGTCTCCGTGCCATCTTGCCAGGAGGCGGGTAGCCGACCCGCGCCAGGTCCCGTCTCCTTGGAGGCGGGAAGGGGATTTGTCCCACTTATCTGCCTGTTAGCAGGTAGTTAACAGGCAGACAAGAGGATTATCCCCATTTTACCCACACAAGTGCAAGCTTCCCGAAGGCTCCGATCCCCGCCAGGGTCACCGAGGTGAGCAGTGGGTCTGCGGGGGTCGAGGGGGTGCAAAAGTACACTGTGGAGGTAAGTGATGGGTGCAAGTGTGGAGAGGTGAGTATGTGAGGTAAGTGGAAAGTGTTAGTAAAAGTGTACTTACCTTTGTTTCTTCCTGCAGGCTTCAGTCAGTGGGTATGCGGAGAGTCTCGCACCTCCGCGGCAGAGATGACAGATGGCCGTTGCATTCTCCAATGCAGCAACCATCTAATTTCTGCTAAAGAAAGAGGTTTGATGAGTCTTGAATTCAAGAACTCATCAAACTACAGAGAATGTCAGTGTTTGACAGCTTCACAGAGCTGTCAAATGATGACAATTCATCTGTCAAAAATTTTTGACAGATGGAATGTCATAAATTGACATTCTCTGTAACCGGCATTCCCTTAATTGGCCTGCTAAACCCGCTGGGCGGGCTTAACAAGGTCAATCAAGGGAAAATAGCGTGGGTTGGCCAGAAGTTGATGGAGGCGGGACTGAAACCCGACAAGTGGGAGTCCCGCCTCCAAAAGCTCCCCATTGGCAAAATCCAGCCCCTGGTGTCATATTTGATCCTGAAATGAGCTTCCGACCACATATCCGCAGCATAACAAAGACCGCCTACTTCCACCTCCGTAACATCACCCGTCTCCGCCCCTGCTTCAGCTCATCCGCTGCTGAAACCTTCATCCATGTCTTTGTTACCTCTAGACTTGACTATTCTAACGCACTCCTGGCTGGCCTCCTATATTCCACCCTATGTAAACTTGAGCTCATCCAAAACCCGTTCGCCCATCACCCCTGTGCTCGCTGACCTACATTTGCTCCCGGTTAAGCAGCGCCTCAATTTCAAAATTCTCATCCTTGTTTTCAAATCCCTCCATGGCCCTCGCCCCATCCCTATCTCTGTAATCTCCTTCAGCCCCACAACCCCCCACCCTGAGATATCTGCGCTCCTCTAATTCTGCCCTCTTGATGATCCCTGATTATAATCGCTCAACCATTGGTGGCCGTGCCTTCTGTTGCCTCGGCCCTAAGCTCTGGAATTCCCTTCCTAAACCTCTCCACCTCTCTACCTCTCTCTCCTCCTTTAAGACGCTCCTTAAAACCTACCTCTTTGACCAAGCTTTTGGTCACCTGCCCGAATTTATCCTTATGTGGATCGGTGTCAAATTTTTTGTCTTAAAATACTCCCGTGCAGCACCCTGGGACGTTTTACTATGTTAAAGGTGCTATATAAATACAAGTTGTTGTTGATGTTGTTGTTAGCACCAGCGCCATAACTGAAAATGACCCTCCCCAAACCTCCGCCCCCCTCCGCCCCAATCTGAAGGATTGCTTTAGTGAGGAACTTCTCTGAATGTTAGCCAATTCAGCAGAAAATCAGCACTCGGAAAATCCTCACCAAAGTCTAATTAGTGATGCCGTGAATCTACAGCAAAAGATAATTGTGCTCTTCTCTACCTATCAGGTTGTTTGCTAAGAACTTTGGAGATGTGGAAAGCCTGTAGCAATAGACACTAATGGAAACTGTCTCCCCGAACTGTTCAAATATCAAAGCACTTGTATCTCTCTTTGTAAATGAGAACATGGCCTAGATTTTCTACCCATTAAGTCAGTGGGTGGAAAATCTAACTGAATACGATGTTTTTTGGTAGGAATAATGCAGTGTTCTTGATATTCGTCTGTGCAGGATTAAACCATCTCAAGGGGATTTAAGAAAGAAACAGCTTGCATTTATATAGCGTCCTTATAGACCTCAGGACCTCCCAAAGCGCTTGACAGTTAATGAAGTTCTTCTGAAGTGTAGTCAATGTTGTCAAGTAATTTACTGCAAATACATTAAATAAAAGGCAAAATAAGCAAGTTTTAGCAGCACCTTGCTAAAAAAAATTCCACAAATCCATTGGCATTGACCTCATATTGATTCGCAAGACGTTTGCAGATTGCAAATTGCCAATTTTGCAACTTGGAGCTCTGGGTGTCAATTTTTTATTTCTAACTGTGAAACAGATCGCTGTGTGTCAACAACAACAACATGTATTTATATAGCGCCTTTAACGTCGTAGAAACGTCCCAAGGCGCTTCAACAGCGCGCACTCAGGGCTGATCAGTATGAAACGTGCAGGCAGTTGGACCTGTACCAGCAAGAGTTTGTAATAATTTAATTATTCCACAACATGTTTCATTGTTAAGTCACTGCTTGCTGCAGAGTCAAAAAAAAAGTAAAGAAAGTAGTGTTTTATCACCTGGTTTTTCACATGGTTTAGTATGAGCATGCTCAGTTTGCTCTGGCCTAGTAAAGCAAGCACATGAACTAGCGACTCGTGTCTCTGTCCATCATTTGTTCTATCCACATATATTACATTTTTGGCGACGAGAATGGGATCCCAAAGCCCATTTTAGTGATCATGGAAGGACACAGTGTTCAAAATTCGAGTGGAAAAGTTTAAGGTGAATTTGTGACAGCTAAATTGAATTTTTGCGATGTTTTACTGTTAACGTTGATGCAGAATCGTCTGTGCTTCATCTTCACGTGTCTGTATACACAGCAACAGCGGCGTTGATTCTCACAGGTACACAGGTAGCGTGCTGAGTCACTGTTCAATGGGATTGGGACAATCATGGCCGCGCCTACGGGATTCATCAGAAGCCTCGGCCTGTATGACCGAGCTCGCGACCCATTCAGTTCTTACATTGAGTGGATGGAGATGTTTTTTAGGGCCAATAACATTATTGAGACCGAAGGTGCAGATAAGAATGTTCAAGCTCAAAATAAAGTAATTCGTGAATGTAAAAAAGTAATTTTTCTAATGGAGATCGGGCCAGATGTCTACGGAACGTTGACAAACCTACTCGCACCAGGGAAAGCGAAGGATGCGTCGTTTGAAGACATTGTTGAGAAACTCGAGGACCATTTCAACCCAAAGCCATTAGAAATAGCAGAGAGTGATAAGTTTGGTAACAGAAACCAAAAACAAAGTGAAACCATCAGTGAGTACATTGTAGCTCTTAAGAACCTGTCTTTGCATTGTAACTTCGGCACATTTTTAGATCGTGCATTGCGAGATAAGTTTGTGTGTGGACTGGTGGATGAGCACACACAGTCCAAGTTACTGAACACTCCGAACCTAATGTTTGACATTGCATGCAAAATTGCCCTATCTATGGAGATGGCGTCTAAGAATACTAGGGAGCTCCGTCCAACTCAAGTGACTAGTGCAGTTGAGGTCTACAGTCACAAAGCCACCGCCAAACTTAAAGTTGTGAGACCGAGTCAAAAGCATGTCAGTGAGAGCAGTTCAATGAATTGTTATCGCTGCAATGGAAAACACTCACCACAGTCCTGCCAATACAGAAATGCGAAGTGTTTTCACTGCCAGAAGCAAGGCCATATTTCAACAGCTTGCAGAGTTAGATCGAAAGCAGGAAGTAAGAACCATTCTAGTGGCAATGCAAAGCAGCGACAACAAAAGGGAGGAATTCACAATATTGAAGTGAATACACCTGATGTTGAAGAACTAGGCATCTACAGTATCTATGCCACTAGCGGCAACGCTAGCAGTCGTGAGAAAGACTTCCGTACAAAACATTTGATCAACGAATATGTGTATCGACACGGTGGCGGACTGATCTATCATGAGTAAGGACACATATGTGAGTAAGTTTAATTAAATACCACTTACAAAGAGTACCGTAGAGTAAAAAACCTACTCTGGAGAAATCCTAGAGACATGTGGACAAATGGAATGTACAGTTCAACACAATGGCCAGTCAGTAAAGCCGACTATTATGGGCAAAGACTGGTTGAGAAAGTTAAAACTAGACTGGAGAAACATCTTCAGTGCAGATGCTTCAAAGAAGCGACTTGACACAATGCTGAACAAGTATAAAAGCATGTTCTCAGACAGTTATGAGGGAATCACTGGGTATGACGTGCATATCCGCATCAAGTCCAACGCGAAGCCTGTCTATTGTAGGGCAAGGCCGATCCCCTATGTGTTGAAAAGTCAGGTGGAGGAAGAGCTAGAGAGAGAATGGAGTGCTAGTAAAAACTGACAAAAGTGAATGGGCTACCCAGATTGTGGTAGTGCCCAAGGCAGACAAAACTGTCTGTTTGTGCGGTGACTACAAAGTTATTATCAATCAAGCAGTTGACGATGAGCAGTACCCGTTACCTACATCGCAAGATTTGTATGCAGCACTCTCCAGGTCAAAGGTTTTCTCTAAGCTTGGCCTGTTGCACACTTACACTTAGCTGAATGTTGACAAAAAGAATCAACAGTATCTCACTATCAACACACACACAAGGGACAGTACTCATACACCAAGCTGGCGTATGGTGTAACGTCCTCCTCCAAAATCTTCCAGGCTACGATGGATAAGATTTTGCAAGGAATTCCAAATTGCTTATGCAATGAAGACAATGTGCTGATCGCAACAAGCAGCGAGGAAGAAAATCTAGAAGTGTTAGATTTAGTGCTTCAAAGGCTGAATTCCCACAATGTCAAATTTAAAGGAGCCAATGTGCTTTTGTGCAGCCCGAGGTTGTGTACCTTGATCTGAAACGTTGGGCCCAAAAAGCAAGTGTTGTAGGGTTGTTCGGGACTCAGCATGAAGCAACGTTTGGCAAATTTCTTGCTGAAGTACAGAACTACTCCGCACTCTTGATGAAGAGGAGATTGAGAACACGATTGAGTCTTGTTCAACCAAATTTGGCATCGAGAGTTGAACAGAAACAGTTGAGTCAGAAACGTTATGATGACAGCAATCAGAAAGAATGCAGTTTCAGACAAAACGAGTGTGTTAATGTTCTTAGTCCCCACCCCGGCAAGTCGAGTTCACACAAGTGGGATGTAGGAACAATAATAGAGCTTGGTGGAACCAAGAGATATTTGGTTGAAATTGGTGCCAACATCCGAAGTGTTCGTGTAGATCAAATGATCTCTGCTAGAGATGAGCCAAGACATGATCTTGAACCACTTGATCATGAACACATACATGAATTTGACTCCGTTCAGACTGCAGAAACTGAAGTACCAGGTTCAAACAAATCTGAGATAGAAGCAGGATCATCTTTGAGTTCGGAACCAGAACAAAACAGCCCCAAAATTGGTTCAAAACCAAAACCTTTTGTAAGGAGATCAGGAAGTCTCCACAAACCTGTAATAAAACTGGATGCACAATTGTCAATATAAAGTTTTCCACCTGGTTCATTCTGAACAGTTACAGATACAACAGTAAAGAAGTTTCTCCTGAATTCCCCATTGGATTTATTAGTGACTATCTTATATTTATGGCCCCATGTCAACTGGAGAGATAATTTCCAATAACTGCGGATCCTCTTCCATTTGTTTGCTTTGATTCTCAATACAACTCACTGCCTGTGTTGACTCACCGATGTTAGAGGAACAATTCAGCAAAATCCTTTCTTCTGGTCTTTACCACTTCAAGCTTCGACCTTGAATGTCCAACACTTCACTTTACATATTCCTTGTGCACAGACTCCTGCATATTCAAGTATGCCTTATTATTATGCTAATAGGAATAACAGCACTTGAATGTTTTCACAGAACATTTCTGACTTATTCATTAGCTTTCCCTTAGAAAAAAAATATATGTTCAACCATTTATTGAAATTGTTTTGTAAATATTTAAATTTTGCAGCTCACAGGCATGTGTGGTGATGCCAAGCCCTTCAGACGCAGATTTGATGCCTGGCAGGTGCACATTTTCCCAATCTTACCCAGCTTATTGCGACATATTAAACTTGGCCTCTAAAGCTGCATGGGGAAGAAATTGATCAGGATTCCCACTATTGCTCAGCATCCAGTCACTCCCGCTCAGTATCCAGTCACTCCCGCTCAGTATCCAATCACTCCCGCTCGGTATCCAGTCACTCCCGCTCAGTATCCAATCACTCCCGCTCAGTATCCAGTCACACCTGCTCAGTATCCAGTCACTCCCGCTCAGTATCCAGTCACTCCCGCTCAGTATCCAATCACTCCCGCTCAGTATCCAGTCACTCCCACTCAGTATCCAGTCACTCCTGCTCAGTATCCAATCACTCCCGCTCAGTATCCAATCACTCCCGCTCAGTATCCAGTCACTCTTGCTGAGTATCCAATCACTCCTGCTCAGTATCCAATCACTCCCGCTCAGTATCCAGTCACTCTTGCTGAGTATCCAATCACTCCCGCTCAGTATCCAATCACTCATGCTCAGTATCCAGTCACTCCCGCTCAGTATCCAGTCACTCACGCTCAGTATCCAATCACTCCCGCTCAGTATCCTGTCACTCCCGCTCAGTATCCAGTCACTCCCGCTCAGTATCCAGTCACTCACGCTCAGTATCCAATCACTCCTGCTCAGTATCCAGACACTCCCGCTCAGTATCCAATCACTCCCGCTCAGAATCCAATCACACCCGCTCAGTATCCAGTCACTCCCGCTCAATAGCCAATCACTCCCGCTCAGTATCCAGTCACTCCTGCTCAGTATCCAATCACTCCCGCTCAGTATCCAATCACTCCCGCTCAATAGCCAATCACTCCCGCTCAGTATCCAGTCACTCCCGCTCAGTATCCAGTCACTCCCGCTCAATATCCAATCACTCCCGCTCAGTATCCAGTCACTCCCGCTCAATATCCAATCACTCCCGCTCAATATCCAATCTCTCCCGCTCAGTATCCAGTCACTCCCGCTCAGTATCCAATCACTCCCGCTCAGTATCCAATCACTCTCGCTCAGTATCCAGTCACTCCCGCTCAGTATCCAGTCACTCCCGCTCAGTATCCAGTCACTCCCGCTCAGTATCCAATCACTCCCGCTCAGTATGCAGTCTCTCCCGCTCAGTATCCAATCACTCCCGCTCAGTATCCAATCACACCCGCTCAGTATCCAGTCACTCCCGCTCAATAGCCAATCACTCCCGCTCAGTATCCAATCACTCCCGCTCAGTATCCAGTCACTACCGCTCAGTAGCCAATCACTCCCGCTCGGTATCCAATCACTCCCGCTCAGTATCCAATCACTCCCGCTCAGTAGCCAATCACTCCCGCTCAGTTTCCAGTCACTCCCGCTCAGTAGCCAATCACTCCCGCTCGGTATCCAATCACTCCCGCTCAGTTTCCAGTCACTCCCGCTCGGTATCCAATCACTCCTGCTCAGTATCCAATCACTCCCGCTCAGTTTCCAGTCACTCCCGCTCAGTAGCCAATCACTCCCGCTCGGTATCCAATCACTCCCGCTCAGTATCCAGTCACTACCGCTCAGTAGCCAATCACTCCCGCTCGGTATCCAATCACTCCCGCTCAGTAGCCAATCACTCCCGCTCAGTATCCAGTCACTACCGCTCAGTATCCAATCACTCCCGCTCAGTATCTAGTCACTCCCGCTCAGTATCTAGTCACTACCGCTCAGTATCCAAACTCTCCCTCTCAGTATCCAGTCTCTCCCGCTCAGTATCCAGTCACTCCCGCACAGTATCCAATCACTCCCGCACAGTATCCAATCACTCCCGCTCAGTATCCAGTCACTCCCGCTCAATATCCAATCACTCCCGCTCAGTATCCAATCACTGCCGCTCATTATCCAATCACTCCCGCTCAGTATCCAATCACTCCCGCTCATTATACAGTCACTCCTGCTCAGTATCCAGTCACTCCCGCTCTGTATCCAGTCACTCCCGCTCAGTATCCAGTCTCTCCCGCTCAGTATCCAGTCACTCCCGCTCAATATCCAATCACTCCCGCTCAGTATCCAATCACTGCCGCTCATTATCCAATCACTCCCGCTCAGTATCCAATCACTCCCGCTCATTATACAGTCACTCCTGCTCAGTATCCAGTCACTCCTGCTCAGTATCCAGTCACTCCCACTCAATATCCAATCATTCCCGCTCAATATCCAATCTCTCCCGCTCAGTATCCAGTCACTCCCGCTCAGTATCCAATCACTCCCGCTCAGTATCTAGTGACTCCCGCTCAATATCCAATCACTCCCGCTCAGTATCCAGTCACTACCGCTCAGTAGCCAATCACTCCCGCTCGGTATCCAATCACTCCCGCTCAGTTTCCAGTCACTCCCGCTCAGTAGCCAATCACTCCCGCTCAGTATCCAATCACTCCCGCACAGTATCCAATCACTCCCGCTCAGTATCCAGTCACTCCTGCTCAGTACTCAATCACTCCTGCTCAGTATCCAATCACTCCTGCTCAGTATCCAATCACTCCCGCTCAGTATGCAGTCACTCCTGCTCAGTATCCAGTCACTCCCACTCAGTATGCAGTCACTCCCGCTCAGTATCCAATCACTCCCACTCAGTATCCAGTCACTGCTGCTCAGTATCCAATCATTCCCGCTCAGTATGCAGTCACTCCTGCTCAGTATTCAGTCACTCCCCCTCAGCATCCAGTCACTCCCTCTCAGTATCCAATCACTCCCTCTCAGGATCCAATGACTCCCGCTCAGTATCCAATCACTCCCGCTCAGTATCCAGTCACTCCTGATCAATATCCAATCACTCCTGCTCAGTATCCAATCACTCCCGCTCATTATCCAGTCACTCCTGATCAATATCCAATCACTCCTGCTCAGTATCCAATCACTCCCGCTCAGTATCCAATCACTCCCGCTCAATATCCAAGCACTCCCGCTCAGTATCCAATCACTCCCGCTCAGTTTCCAGTAACTCCCGCTCAATATCCAAGCACTCCCGCTCAGTATCCAATCACTCCCGCTCAGTATCCAATCACTCCCGCTCATTATCCAATCACTCCTGCTCAGTATCCAGTCACTCCTGCTCAGTATCCAATCACTCCCGCTCATTATCCAATCACTCCCGCTCAGTATCCAATCACTCCCGCTCAGTATCCAATCACTCCCGCTCAGTATCCAGTCACTCCTGCTCAGTATCCAATCACTCCCGCTCAGTATCCAATCACTCCCGCTCAGTATCCAGTCACTCCCGCTCAGTATCCAGTCACTCCCGCTCAGTATCCAATCACTCACGCTCAGTATCCAATCACTCCTGCTCAGTATCCAATCACTCCCGCACAGTATCCAGTCACTCACGCTCAGTATCCAATCACTCACGCTCAGTATCCAATCACTCCCGCTCAGTATCCTGTCACTCCCGCTCAGTATCCAGTCACTCCCGCTCAATATCCAATCACTCGTGCTCAGTATCCAGACACTCCCGCTCAGTATCCAGTCACTCCCGCTCAGTATCCAATCACTCCTGCTCAGTATCCAGACACTCCCGCTCAGTATCCAATCACTCCCGCTCAGAATCCAATCACACCCGCTCAGTATCCAGTCACTCCCGCTCAATAGCCAATCACTCCCGCTCAGTATCCAGTCACTCCCGCTCAGTATCCAGTCACTCCCGCTCAGTATCCAATCACTCATGCTCAGTATCCAGTCACTCCCGCTCAGTATCCAATCACTCTCGCTCAGTATCCAGTCACTCCCGCTCAGTATCCAGTCACTCCCGCTCAGTATCCAGTCACTCCCGCTCAGTATCCAGTCACTCCCGCTCAGTATCCAGTCACTCCCGCTCAGTATCCAATCACTCATGCTCAGTATCCAGTCACTCCCGCTCAGTATCCAATCACTCTCGCTCAGTATCCAGTCACTCCCGCTCAGTATCCAATCACTCCCGCTCAGTATCCAATCACTGCCGCTCATTATCCAATCACTCCTGCTCAGTATCCAATCACTCCCGCTCAGTATGCAGTCACTCCTGCTCAGTATCCAGTCACTCCCACTCAGTATGCAGTCACTCCCGCTCAGTATCCAATCACTCCCACTCAGTATCCAGTCACTGCTGCTCAGTATCCAATCATTCCCGCTCAGTATGCAGTCACTCCTGCTCAGTATTCAGTCACTCCCCCTCAGCATCCAGTCACTCCCTCTCAGTATCCAATCACTCCCTCTCAGGATCCAATGACTCCCGCTCAGTATCCAATCACTCCCGCTCAGTATCCAGTCACTCCTGATCAATATCCAATCACTCCTGCTCAGTATCCAATCACTCCCGCTCAGTATCCAATCACTCCCGCTCAATATCCAAGCACTCCCGCTCAGTATCCAATCACTCCCGCTCAGTATCCAATCACTCCCGCTCATTATCCAATCACTCCTGCTCAGTATCCAGTCACTCCTGCTCAGTATCCAATCACTCCCGCTCATTATCCAATCACTCCCGCTCAGTATCCAATCACTCCCGCTCAGTATCCAGTCACTCCTGCTCAGTATCCAATCACTCCCGCTCAGTATCCAATCACTCCCGCTCAGTATCCAGTCACTCCCGCTCAGTATCCAGTCACTCCCGCTCAGTATCCAATCACTCACGCTCAGTATCCAATCACTCCTGCTCAGTATCCAATCACTCCCGCACAGTATCCAGTCACTCACGCTCAGTATCCAATCACTCACGCTCAGTATCCAATCACTCCCGCTCAGTATCCTGTCACTCCCGCTCAGTATCCAGTCACTCCCGCTCAATATCCAATCACTCGTGCACAGTATCCAGACACTCCCGCTCAGTATCCAGTCACTCCCGCTCAGTATCCAATCACTCCTGCTCAGTATCCAGACACTCCCGCTCAGTATCCAATCACTCCCGCTCAGAATCCAATCACACCCGCTCAGTATCCAGTCACTCCCGCTCAATAGCCAATCACTCCCGCTCAGTATCCAGTCACTCCCGCTCAGTATCCAGTCACTCCCGCTCAGTATCCAATCACTCATGCTCAGTATCCAGTCACTCCCGCTCAGTATCCAATCACTCTCGCTCAGTACCCAGTCACTCCCGCTCAGTATCCAGTCACTCCCGCTCAGTATCCAGTCACTCCCGCTCAGTATCCAGTCACTCCCGCTCAGTATCCAATCACTCATGCTCAGTATCCAGTCACTCCCGCTCAGTATCCAATCACTCTCGCTCAGTATCCAGTCACTCCCGCTCAGTATCCAATCACTCCCGCTCAGTATCCAATCACTGCCGCTCATTATCCAATCACTCCTGCTCAGTATCCAGTCACGCCTGCTCAGTAGCCAATCACTCCCGCTCGGTATCCAATCACTCCCGCTCGGTATCCAATCACTCCCGCTCAGTTTCCAGTCACTCCCGCTCAGTAGCCAATCACTCCCGCTCAGTATCCAATCACTCCCGCTCAGTATGCAGTCTCTCCCGCTCAATATCCAATCACTCCCGCTCAGTATCAAATCACTCCCGCTCAGTACCCAATCACTCCCGCTCATTATCCAAACTCTCCCTCTCAGTATCCAGTCACTCCCGCTCAATATCCAATCACTCCCACTCAGTACCCAATCACTCCCGCTCATTATCCAAACTCTCCCTCTCAGTATCCAGTCACTCCCGCTCAGTATCCAGTCACTCCCGCTCAGTATCCAGTCTCTCCCGCTCAGTATCCAGTCACTCCCGCACAGTATCCAATCACTCCCGCACAGTATCCAATCACTCCCGCTCAGTATCCAGTCACTCCCGCTCAATATCCAATCACTCCCGCTCAGTATCCAATCACTGCCGCTCATTATCCAATCACTCCCGCTCAGTATCCAATCACTCCTGCTCAGTATCCAGTCACTCCTGCTCAGTATCCAGTCACTCCCACTCAATATCCAATCATTCCCGCTCAATATCCAATCTCTCCCGCTCAGTATCCAGTCACTCCCACTCAGTATCCAGTCACTCCCGCTCAGTATCCAATCACTCCCGCTCAGTATCTAGTGACTCCCGCTCAATATCCAATCACTCCCGCTCAGTATCCAGTCACTACCGCTCGGTATCCAATCACTCCCGCTCAGTTTCCAGTCACTCCCGCTCAGTAGCCAATCACTCCCGCTCAGTATCCAATCACTCCCGCACAGTATCCAATCACTCCCGCTCAGTATCCAGTCACTCCTGCTCAGTACTCATTCACTCCTGCTCAGTATCGAATCACTCCCGCTCAGTATGCAGTCACTCCTGCTCAGTATCCAGTCACTCCCACTCAGTATCCAGTCACTGCTGCTCAGTATCCAATCATTCCCGCTCAGTATGCAGTCACTCCTGCTCAGTATTCAGTCACTCCCCCTCAGCATCCAGTCACTCCCTCTCAGTATCCAATCACTCCCTCTCAGGATCCAATGACTCCCGCTCAGTATCCAATCAATCCCGCTAATTATCCAGTCACTCCCCCTCAGCATCCAGTCACTCCCTCTCAGTATCCAATCACTCCCGCTCAGTATCCAATGACTCCCGCTCAGTATCCAATCACTCCCGCTCAGTATCCAGTCACTCCTGATCAGTATCCAATGACTCCCGCTCAGTATCCAATCACTCCCGCTCAGTATCCAGTCACTCCTGATCAATATCCAATCACTCCTGCTCAGTATCCAATCACTCCCGCTCAGTATCCAATCACTCCCGCTCAATATCCAAGCACTCCCGCTCAGTATCCAATCACTCCCGCTCATTATCCAATCACTCCTGCTCAGTATCCAGTCACTCCTGCTCAGTATCCAGTCACTCCTGCTCAGTATCCAATCACTCATGCTCATTATCCAATCACTCCTGCTTGGTATCCAGTCACTCCTGCTCAGAATCCAGTCACTCCCACTCAATATCCAATCATTCCCGCTCAATATCCAATCTCTCCCGCTCAGTATGCAGTCACTCCCGCTCAGTATCCAGTCACTCCCGCTCAGTATCCAATCACACCCGCTCAGTATGCAGTCACTCCCGCTCAGTATCCAGTCACTCCCGCTCATTATCCAATCACTCCTGCTCAGTATCCAGTCACTCCTGCTCAGTATCCAATCACTCATGCTCATTATCCAATCACTCCTGCTTGGTATCCAGTCACTCCTGCTCAGAATCCAGTCACTCCCACTCAATATCCAATCATTCCCGCTCAATATCCAATCTCTCCCGCTCAGTATGCAGTCACTCCCGCTCAGTATCCAGTCACTCCCGCTCAGTATCCAATCACACCCGCTCAGTATCCAGACACTGCTGCTCAGTATCCAGTCACTCCCGCTCAGTATCCAGTCACTCCCGCTCAGTATCCAGTCACTCCCACTCAATATCCAATCACTCCCGCTCAGTATCCAGTCACTCCCGCTCAGTATCCAATCACTCCCGCTCAGTATCCAATCACTCCCGCTCTGTATCCCATCACACCCGCTCAGTATCCAGTCACTACCGCTCAGTATCCAGTCACTCCCGCTCAGTATCTAATCACTCCCGCTCTGTATCCAATCACTCCTTCTCAGTATCCAGTCACTCCCGCTCAGTACTCAATCACTCCTGCTCAGTATCCAATCACTCCCGCTCAGTATCCAGTCACTCCCGCTCAGTATCCAGTCACTCCCGCTCAGTATCCAGTCACTCCCGCTCAGTATCCAGTCACTGCTGCTCAGTATACAATCACTCCTGCTCAGTATCCATTCACTCCCTTTCAGTATCCAATCACTCCCGCTCAGTATCCAATCACTCCCGCTCAGTATCCAATGACTGCCGTTCAGTATCCAATCACTCCCGCTCAGTATCTAGTCACTCCCACTCATTATACAGTCACTCCCGCTCAGTATCCAATCACTGCCGCTCAGTATCCAATCACTCCCGCTCAGTATCTAGTCACTCCCGCTCATTATACAGTCACTCCCGCTCAGTATCCAATCACTCCGGCTCAGTATCCAATCAAACCCGCTCAGATTCCAATCACTCCCGCTCAGTTCCAGTCACTCCTGCTCAGTATCCAGTCACTGGTGCTCAGTATCCAAACTCCACCGCTCAGTATCCAGTCATTCCCGCTCAGTATCCAATCACTCCCGCTCAGAATCCAGTCACTCCCACTCAATATCCAATCATTCCCGCTGAATATCCAATCTCTCCCGCTCAGTATCCCGTCACTCCCGCTCAGTATCCAGTCACTCCCACTCAGTATCCATATCACTCCCGCTCAGTATCCAGTGACTCCCGCTCAGTATCCAGTCACTCCCGCTCAGTATCCAGTCACTCCCACTCAGTATCCAATCACTCCCGCTCAGTATCCAGTCACTCCTGCTCAGTATCCAGTGACTCCTGCTCAGTATCCAGTCATACCCGCTCAGTATCCAGTCACTCCCACTCAATATCCAATCACTCCCGCTCAGTATCCAGTCACTCCCGCTCAGTATCCAATCACTCCCGCTCAGTATCCAATCACTCCCGCTCTGTATCCCATCACACCCGCTCAGTATCCAGTCACTCCCGCTCAGTATCCAGTCACTCCCGCTCAGTATCTAATCACTCCCGCTCTGTATCCAATCACTCCTTCTCAGTATCCAGTCACTCCCGCTCAGTACTCAATCACTCCTGCTCAGTATCCAATCACTCCCGCTCAGTATCCAGTCACTCCCGCTCAGTATCCAGTCACTCCCGCTCAGTATCCAGTCACTCCCGCTCAGTATCTAGTCACTCCCGCTCATTATACAGTCACTCCCGCTCAGTATCCAATCACTGCCGCTCAGTATCCAATCACTCCCGCTCAGTATCTAGTCACTCCCGCTAATTATACAGTCACTCCCGCTCTGTATCCAATCACTCCGGCTCAGTATCCAATCAAACCCGCTCAGATTCCAATCACTCCCGCTCAGTTCCAGTCACTCCTGCTCAGTATCCAATCACTCAAGCTCAGTATCCAGTCACTCCCGCTCAGTATCCAATCACTCCCGCTCAGTATCCAGTCACTCCTGCTCATTATCCAGTCACTCCTGCTCAGTATCCAATCTCTCTTGCCCAGTATCCAGTCACTCCCGCTCAGTATCCAGTCACTCCCGCTCAGTGTCCAGTCACTCCTGCTCAGTATCCAATCACTCCTGCTCAGTATCCAGTCACTCGCGCACAGTATCAAATCACTCCCGCTCAGTATCCAATCACTCCTGCTCAGTATCCAATCACTCCTGCTCAGTATCCAATCACTCCCGCACAGTATCCAATCACTCCTGCTCAGTATCCAGTCACTCCCGCTCAGTATCCAATCACTCCTGCTCAGTATCCAATCAGTCCCGCTCAGTATTCGATCTTTCCCGCTCAGTATCCAGTCACTCCTGCTCAGTATCCTGTCACTCCCGCTCAGTATCCAGTCACTCGCACTCATTATCCAGTCACTCCTGCTCAGTTTCCAAATACTCCTGCTCAGTATCCAATCACTCCCGCTCAGTATCCAGTCACTCCCACTCAGTATCCAATCACTCCTTCTCATTATCCAATCACTCCTGCTCAGTATCCAATCACTCCTGCTCAGTATCTAATCACTCCCGCTCAGTATCCAATCACTCCCGCTCAGTATCCAATCACTCCTGCTTAGTATCCAATCACTGCTGCTCAGTATCCAATCACTCCTGCTCAGTATCCAATCACTCCTGCTCATTATCCAATCATTCCGCTCAGTATCCAATCACTCCTGCTCAGTATCCAGTCACTCCTGCTCAGTATCCAATCACTCCCGGTCAGTATCCAGTCACTCCCGCTCAGTATCCAATCACTCCCGCTCAGTATCCAGTCACTCCCGCTCAGTATCCAATCACTCCCGGTCAGTATCCAGTCACTCCCGCTCAGTATCCAATCACTCCCGCTCAGTATCCAGTGACTCCCGCTCAGTATCCAATCACTCCTGCTCAGTATCCAGTCACTCCCACTCAATATCCAATCACTCCCGCTCAGTATCCAGTCACTCCCGATCAGTATCCAATCACTCCCGCTCAGTATCCAATCACACCCGCTCAGTATCCAGTCACTCGCGCTCAGTATCCAGTCACTCCCGCTCAGTATCTAATCACTCCCGCTCTGTATCCAATCACTCCCGCTCTGTATCCAATCACACCCGCTCAGTATCCAGTCACTCGCGCTCAGTATCCAGTCACTCGCGCTCAGTATCCAGTCACTCCCGCTCAGTATCCAGTCACTCCCGATCAGTATCCAATCACTCCTTCTCAGTATCCAGTCACTCCCGCTCAGTACTCAATCACTCCTGCTCAGTATCCAATCACTCCCGCTCAGTATCCAGTCACTCCCGCTCAGTATCCAGTCACTCCCGCTCAGTATCAAGTCACTCCCGCTCAGTATACAGTCACTGCTGCTCAGTATACAATCACGCCCGCTCAGTATCCAATGACTGCCGTTCAGTATCCAATCACTCCCGCTCAGTATCCAATGACTGCCGTTCAGTATCCAATCACTCCCGCTCAGTATCTAGTCACCCCCGCTCATTATACAGTCACTCCCGCTCAGTATCCAATCACTGCCGCTCAGTATCCAATCACTCCCGCTCAGTATCTAGTCACTCCCGCTCATTATACAGTCAATCCCGCTCAGTATCAAATCACTCCGGCTCAGTATCCAATCAAACCCGCTCAGATTCCAATCACTCCCGCTCACTTCCAGTCACTCCTGCTCAGTATCCAATCACTCAAGCTCAGTATCCAGTCACTCCCGCTCAGTATCCAATCACTCCCGCTCAGTATCCAGTCACTCCTGCTCATTATCCAGTCACTCCTGCTCAGTATCCAATCTCTCTTGCCCAGTATCCAGTCACTCCCGCTCAGTATCCAGTCACTCCCGCTCAGTGTCCAGTCACTCCTGCTCAGTATCCAATCACTCCTGCTCAGTATCCAGTCACTCCCGCTCAGTATCCAGTGACTCCTGCTCAGTATCCAGTCACTCCCACTCAATATCCAATCACTCCCGCTCAGTATCCAGTCACTCCCGATCAGTATCCAATCACTCCCGCTCAGTATCCAATCACACCCGCTCAGTATCCAGTCACTCGCGCTCAGTATCCAGTCACTCCCGCTCAGTATCTAATCACTCCCGCTCTGTATCCAATCACTCCCGCTCTGTATCCAATCACACCCGCTCAGTATCCAGTCACTCGCGCTCAGTATCCAGTCACTCGCGCTCAGTATCCAGTCACTCCCGCTCAGTATCCAGTCACTCCCGATCAGTATCCAATCACTCCTTCTCAGTATCCAGTCACTCCCGCTCAGTACTCAATCACTCCTGCCCAGTATCCAATCACTCCCGCTCAGTATCCAGTCACTCCCGCTCAGTATCCAGTCACTCCCGCTCAGTATACAGTCACTGCTGCTCAGTATACAATCACGCCCGCTCAGTATCCAATGACTGCCGTTCAGTATCCAATCACTCCCGCTCAGTATCCAATGACTGCCGTTCAGTATCCAATCACTCCCGCTCAGTATCTAGTCACCCCCGCTCATTATACAGTCACTCCCGCTCAGTATCCAATCACTGCCGCTCAGTATCCAATCACTCCCGCTCAGTATCTAGTCACTCCCGCTCATTATACAGTCAATCCCGCTCAGTATCAAATCACTCCGGCTCAGTATCCAATCAAACCCGCTCAGATTCCAATCAATCCCGCTCAGTTCCAGTCACTCCTGCTCAGTATCCAATCACTCAAGCTCAGTATCCAGTCACTCCCGCTCAGTATCCAATCACTCCTGCTCAGTATCCAGTCACTCCTGCTCATTATCCAGTCACTCCTGCTCAGTATCCAATCTCTCTTGCCCAGTATCCAGTCACTCCCGCTCAGTATCCAGTCACTCCCGCTCAGTGTCCAGTCACTCCTGCTCAGTATCCAATCACTCCTGCTCAGTATCCAGTCACTCGCGCTAAGTATCAAATCACTCCCGCTCAGTATCCAATCACTCCTGCTCAGTATCCAGTCACTCCCGCTCAGTATCGAATCACTCCCGCTCAGTATCCAATCACTCCCGCTCATTATCCAATCACTCCCGCTCAGTGTCCAGTCACTCCTGCTCAGTATCCAGTCACTCCCGCTCAGTATCCAATCACTCCCGCTCAGTATCCTGTCACTCCTGCTCAGTATCCAGTCACTCCCACTCAATATCCAATCACTCCTGCTCAGTATCCAATCACTCCCGCTCAGTATCCAATCACTCCTGCTCAGTATCCAGTCACTCCCGCTCAGTATCCGATCTTTCCCGCTCAGTATCCAGTCACTCCTGCTCAGTATCCTGTCACTCCCGCTCAGTATCCAGTCACTCGCACTCATTATCCAGTCACTCCCGCTCAGTATCCAGTCACTCCCGCTCAGTGTCCAGTCACTCCTGCTCAGTATCCAATCACTCCTGCTCAGTATCCAATCACTCGCGCTCAGTATCAAATCACTCCCGAACAGTATCCAATCACTCCTGCTCAGTATCCAATCACTCCTGCTCAGTATCCAATCACTCCCGCACAGTATCCAATCACTTCTGCTCAGTATCCAGTCACTCCCGCTCAGTATCCAATCACTCCGGCTCAGTATGCAATCACTCCCGCTCAGTATCCGATCTTTCCCGCTCAGTATCCAATCACTCCTGCTCAGTATCTAATCACTCCCGCTCAGTAACCAGTCACTCCCGCTCAGTATTCAGTCACTCCCGCTCAGTATCCAGTCACTCCCGCTCAGTATCCAATCACTCCCGCTCAGTATCCAATCACTCCCGCTCTGTATCCAGTCACTTCCGCTCAGTATCCAATCACTCCTGCTCAGTATCCAGTCACTCCCGCTCAGTATCCAGTCACTCGCACTCATTATCCAGTCACTCCTGCTCAGTTTCCAAACACTCCTGCTCAGTATCCAATCACTCCCGCTCAGTATCCAGTCACTCCCGCTCAGTATCCAATCGCTCCTGCTCAGTATCCAATCACTCCCGCTCAGTATCCAATTACACCCGCTCAGTATCAAAACTCTCCCGCTCAGTATCCAGTCTCTCCCCCTCAGTATCCAATCACTCCCGCTCAGTATCCAATTACTCCCGCTCAGTATCCAATTACTCCCGCTCAGTATCCAATCACACCCGCTCAGTATCAATCACTCCTGCTCAGTATCCAATCACTCCCGCTCAGCATCCCGTCACTCCTGCTCAGTACCCAATCACTCCTGCTCAGTATCCAGTCACTCCCGCTTAGTATCCAATCACTCCTGCTCAGTATCCAATCACTCCCGCTCAATATCCAATCACTCCCGCTCAGTATCCTCTCACACCCGCTCAGGATCCAGTCACTCCCGCTCAGTATCCAATCACTCCCGCTCAGTATCCTCTCACACCCGCTCAGTATCCAATCACTCCTGCTCAGTATCCAATCACTCCCGCTCATTATAAAATCACTCCTGCTCAGTATGCAGTCACTCCTGCTCAGTATCCAGTCACTCCCACTCAATATCCAATCACTCCCGCTCAGTATCCAATCACTCCCGCTCAGTAGCCAGTCACTCCCGCTCAGTATCCAGTCACTCCCATTCAGTAGCCAGTCACTCCCGCTCAGTATCTAATCACTCCCGCTCAGTATCCAGTCACACTCGCTCAGTATCCAATCACTCCTGCTCAGTATCCAATCACTCCCGCTCAGTAGCCAGTCACTCACGCTCAGTATCCAGTCACTCCCGCTCAGTATCTAATCACTCCCGCTCAGTATCCAATCACTCCCGCTCAGTATCCAATCACTCCCGCTCAGTAGCCAGTCACTCCCGCTCAGTAATCAATCACTCCCGCTCAGTAGCCAGTGACTCCCGCTCAGAATCCAATCACTCCCGCTCAGCAGCCAGTCACTCCCACTCAGTATCCAGTCACTCCCGCTCAGTAGCCAATCACTCCCGCTCGGTATCCAATCACTCCCGCTCAGTTTCCAGTCACTCCCGCTCAGTATCCAATCACTATCGCTCAGTATCCAATCACTCCCGCTCTGTATCCAATCACACCCGCTCAGTATCCAGTCACTCGCGCTCAGTATCCAGTCACTCGCGCTCAGTATCCAGTCACTCCCGCTCAGTATCCAGTCACTCCCGATCAGTATCCAATCACTCCTTCTCAGTATCCAGTCACTCCCGCTCAGTACTCAATCACTCCTGCTCAGTATCCAATCACTCCCGCTCAGTATCCAGTCACTCCCGCTCAGTATCCAGTCACTCCCGCTCAGTATCAAGTCACTCCCGCTCAGTATCCAGTCACTGCTGCTCAGTATACAATCACGCCCGCTCAGTATCCAATGACTGCCGTTCAGTATCCAATCACTCCCGCTCAGTATCCAATGACTGCCGTTCAGTATCCAATCACTCCCGCTCAGTATCTAGTCACTCCCGCTCATTATACTGTCACTCCCGCTCAGTATCCAATCACTGCCGCTCAGTATCCAATCACTCCCGCTCAGTATCTAGTCACTCCCGCTCATTATACAGTCAATCCCGCTCAGTATTAAATCACTCCGGCTCAGTATCCAATCAAACCCGCTCAGATTCCAATCACTCCCGCTCAGTTCCAGTCACTCCTGCTCAGTATCCAATCACTCAAGCTCAGTATCCAGTCACTCCCGCTCAGTATCCAATCACTCCCGCTCAGTATCCAGTCACTCCTGCTCATTATCCAGTCACTCCTGCTCAGTATCCAATCTCTCTTGCCCAGTATCCAGTCACTCCCGCTCAGTATCCAGTCACTCCCGCTCAGTGTCCAGTCACTCCTGCTCAGTATCCAATCACTCCTGTTCAGTATCCAGTCACTCGCGCTAAGTATCAAATCACTCCCGCTCAGTATCCAATCACTCCTGCTCAGTATCCAATCACTCCTGCTCAGTATCCAATCACTCCCGCACAGTATCCAATCACTCCTGCTCAGTATCCAGTCACTCCCGCTCAGTATCCAATCACTCCTGCTCAGTATCCAATCAGTCCCGCTCAGTATCCGATCTTTCCCGCTCAGTATCCAATCACTCCCGCTCAGTATCCAGTCACTCCCGCTCAGTATCCAATCACTCCCGCTCAGTATCCAATCACTCCCGCTCAGTATCCAATCGCTCCCGCTCAGTATCCAATCACTCCTGCTCAGTATCCAGTCACTCCCGCTCAGTATCGAATCACTCCCGCTCAGTATCCAATCACTCCCGCTCATTATCCAATCACTCCCGCTCAGTATCCAGTCACTCCTGCTCAGTATCCAGTCACTCCCGCTCAGTATCCAATCACTCCCGCTCAGTATCCTGTCACTCCTGCTCAGTATCCAGTCACTCCCACTCAATATCCAATCACTCCTGCTCAGTATCCAATCACTCCCGCTCAGTATCCAATCACTCCTGCTCAGTATCCAATCACTCCCGCTCAGTATCCGATCTTTCCCGCTCAGTATCCAGTCACTCCTGCTCAGTATCCTGTCACTCCCGCTCAGTATCCAGTCACTCGCACTCATTATCCAGTCACTCCCGCTCAGTATCCAGTCACTCCCGCTCAGTGTCCAGTCACTCCTGCTCAGTATCCAATCACTCCTGCTCAGTATCCAATCACTCGCGCTCAGTATCAAATCACTCCCGCTCAGTATCCAATCACTCCTGCTCAGTATCCAATCACTCCTGCTCAGTATCCAATCACTCCCGCACAGTATCCAATCACTTCTGCTCAGTATCCAGTCACTCCCGCTCAGTATCCAATCACTCCGGCTCAGTATGCGATCACTCCCGCTCAGTATCCGATCTTTCCCGCTCAGTATCCAATCACTCCTGCTCAGTATCTAATCACTCCCGCTCAGTAACCAGTCACTCCCGCTCAGTATTCAGTCACTCCCGCTCAGTATCCAGTCACTCCCGCTCAGTATCCAATCACTCCCGCTCAGTATCCAGTCACTCCCGCTCAGTATTCAGTCACTTCCGCTCAGTATCCAATCACTCCTGCTCAGTAGCCAGTCACTCCCGCTCAGTATCCAGTCACTCGCACTCATTATCCAGTCACTCCTGCTCAGTATCCAATCACTCCCGCTCAGTATCCAATCACTCCCGTTCAGTATCCAGTCACTCCCGCTCAGTATCCAATTACACCCGCTCAGTATCAAAACTCTCCCGCTCAGTATCCAGTCTCTCCCCGTCAGTATCCAATCACTCCCGCTCAGTATCCAATTACTCCCGCTCAGTGTCCAATCACTCCTGCTCAGTATCCAATCACTCCCGCTCAGTAGCCAGTCACTCACGCTCAGTATCCAGTCACTCCCGCTCAGTATCTAATCACTCCCGCTCAGTATCCAATCACTCCCGCTCAGTATCCAATCACTCCCGCTCAGTAGCCAGTCACTCCCGCTCAGTATCCAATCACTCCCGCTCAGTAGCCAGTGACTCCCGCTCAGAATCCAATCACTCCCGCTCAGCAGCCAGTCACTCCCACTCAGTATCCAGTCACTCCCGCTCAGTAGCCAATCACTCCCGCTCGGTATCCAATCACTCCCGCTCAGTTTCCAGTCACTCCCGCTCAGTATCCAATCACTCCCGCTCAGTATCCAATCACTCCCGCTCAGTATGCAGTCACTCCTGCTCAGTATCCAGTCACTCCCGCTCAGTATCCAGTCACTCCTGCTCAGTATCCAGTCACACCCGCTCAGTATCCAATCACTCCCGCTCAGTATTGAATCACTCCCGCGGAGTATTCAATCACTCCTGCTCAGTATCCAATCACTCCCGCTCAGTATCCAATCACTCCCGCTCAGTATCCATTCACTCCTGCTCAGTATCCAATCACTCCTGCTCAGTATCAATCACTCCCGCTCAGTATCCAATCACTCCTGCTCCGTATCCAATCACTCCCACTCAGTATCAATCACTCCTGCTCAGTATCCAATCACTCCCGCTCAGTATCCAATCACTCCCGCTCAGTATCCAGTCACTCCTGCTCAGTATCCAATCACTCCTGCTCATTTTCAATCACTCCCGCTCAGTATCCAATCACTCCCGCTCAGTATCCAATCACTCCCGCTCAGTATCAATCACTCCTGCTCAGTATCCAGTCACTCCTGCTCAGTATCCAATCACTGCTGCTCAGTATCCAGTCTCTCCCGCTCACTGTCCAGTCACTCCCGCTCAGTATCCAGTCTCTCCTGCTCAGTATCCAATCACTCCCGCTCAGTATCCAGTCACTCCCGCTCAGTATCCAATCACTCCCGCTCAGTATCCAGTCACTCCCACTCAGTATCCAATCACTCCCGCTCAGTATCCAATCACTCCCGCTCAGTATCCAGTCACTCCCGCTCAGTATCCAATCACTCCCGCTCAGTTTCCAGTCACTCCCGCTCAGTATCCAGTCACTCCCGCTCAGTATCCAGTCACTGCTGCTCAGTATACAATCACGCCCGCTCAGTATCTAGTCACTCCCGCTCATTATACAGTCACTCCCGCTCAGTATCCAATCACTGCCGCTCAGTATCCAATCACTCCCGCTCAGTATCTAGTCACTCCCGCTCATTATACAGTCACTCCCGCTCAGTATCCAATCACTCCGGCTCAGTATCCAATCAAACCCGCTCAGATTCCAATCACTCCCGCTCAGTTCCAGTCACTCCTGCTCAGTATCCAATCACTCAAGCTCAGTATCCAGTCACTCCCGCTCAGTATCCAATCACTCCCGCTCAGTATCCAGTCACTCCTGCTCATTATCCAGTCACTCCTGCTCAGTATCCAATCTCTCTTGCCCAGTATCCAGTCACTCCCGCTCAGTATCCAGTCTCTCCCGCTCAGTGTCCAGTCACTCCTGCTCAGTATCCAATCACTCCTGCTCAGTATCAATCACTCCCGCTCAGTATCCAATCACTCCTGCTCCGTATCCAATCACTCCCACTCAGTATCAATCACTCCTGCTCAGTATCCAATCACTTCTGCTCAGTATCCAGTCACTCCCGCTCAGTATCCAATCACTCCGGCTCAGTATGCAATCACTCCCGCTCAGTATCCGATCTTTCCCGCTCAGTATCCAATCACTCCTGCTCAGTATCTAATCACTCCCGCTCAGTAACCAGTCACTCCCACTCAGTATTCAGTCACTCCCGCTCAGTATCCAGTCACTCCCGCTCAGTATCCAATCACTCCCGCTCAGTATCCAATCACTCCCGCTCTGTATCCAGTCACTTCCGCTCAGTATCCAATCACTCCTGCTCAGTATCCAGTCACTCCCGCTCAGTATCCAGTCACTCGCACTCATTATCCAGTCACTCCTGCTCAGTTTCCAAACACTCCTGCTCAGTATCCAATCACTCCCGCTCAGTATCCAGTCACTCCCGCTCAGTATCCAATCGCTCCTGCTCAGTATCCAATCACTCCCGCTCAGTATCCAATTACACCCGCTCAGTATCAAAACTCTCCCGCTCAGTATCCAGTCTCTCCCCCTCAGTATCCAATCACTCCCGCTCAGTATCCAATTACTCCCGCTCAGTATCCAATTACTCCCGCTCAGTATCCAATCACACCCGCTCAGTATCAATCACTCCTGCTCAGTATCCAATCACTCCCGCTCAGCATCCCGTCACTCCTGCTCAGTACCCAATCACTCCTGCTCAGTATCCAGTCACTCCCGCTTAGTATCCAATCACTCCTGCTCAGTATCCAATCACTCCCGCTCAATATCCAATCACTCCCGCTCAGTATCCTCTCACACCCGCTCAGGATCCAGTCACTCCCGCTCAGTATCCAATCACTCCCGCTCAGTATCCTCTCACACCCGCTCAGTATCCAATCACTCCTGCTCAGTATCCAGTCACTCCCGCTCATTATAAAATCACTCCTGCTCAGTATGCAGTCACTCCTGCTCAGTATCCAGTCACTCCCACTCAATATCCAATCACTCCCGCTCAGTATCCAATCACTCCCGCTCAGTAGCCAGTCACTCCCGCTCAGTATCCAGTCACTCCCATTCAGTAGCCAGTCACTCCCGCTCAGTATCTAATCACTCCCGCTCAGTATCCAGTCACACTCGCTCAGTATCCAATCACTCCTGCTCAGTATCCAATCACTCCCGCTCAGTAGCCAGTCACTCACGCTCAGTATCCAGTCACTCCCGCTCAGTATCTAATCACTCCCGCTCAGTATCCAATCACTCCCGCTCAGTATCCAATCACTCCCGCTCAGTAGCCAGTCACTCCCGCTCAGTAATCAATCACTCCCGCTCAGTAGCCAGTGACTCCCGCTCAGAATCCAATCACTCCCGCTCAGCAGCCAGTCACTCCCACTCAGTATCCAGTCACTCCCGCTCAGTAGCCAATCACTCCCGCTCGGTATCCAATCACTCCCGCTCAGTTTCCAGTCACTCCCGCTCAGTATCCAATCACTATCGCTCAGTATCCAATCACTCCCGCTCTGTATCCAATCACACCCGCTCAGTATCCAGTCACTCGCGCTCAGTATCCAGTCACTCGCGCTCAGTATCCAGTCACTCCCGCTCAGTATCCAGTCACTCCCGATCAGTATCCAATCACTCCTTCTCAGTATCCAGTCACTCCCGCTCAGTACTCAATCACTCCTGCTCAGTATCCAATCACTCCCGCTCAGTATCCAGTCACTCCCGCTCAGTATCCAGTCACTCCCGCTCAGTATCAAGTCACTCCCGCTCAGTATCCAGTCACTGCTGCTCAGTATCCAATCACGCCCGCTCAGTATCCAATGACTGCCGTTCAGTATCCAATCACTCCCGCTCAGTATCCAATGACTGCCGTTCAGTATCCAATCACTCCCGCTCAGTATCTAGTCACTCCCGCTCATTATACTGTCACTCCCGCTCAGTATCCAATCACTGCCGCTCAGTATCCAATCACTCCCGCTCAGTATCTAGTCACTCCCGCTCATTATACAGTCAATCCCGCTCAGTATTAAATCACTCCGGCTCAGTATCCAATCAAACCCGCTCAGATTCCAATCACTCCCGCTCAGTTCCAGTCACTCCTGCTCAGTATCCAATCACTCAAGCTCAGTATCCAGTCACTCCCGCTCAGTATCCAATCACTCCCGCTCAGTATCCAGTCACTCCTGCTCATTATCCAGTCACTCCTGCTCAGTATCCAATCTCTCTTGCCCAGTATCCAGTCACTCCCGCTCAGTATCCAGTCACTCCCGCTCAGTGTCCAGTCACTCCTGCTCAGTATCCAATCACTCCTGTTCAGTATCCAGTCACTCGCGCTAAGTATCAAATCACTCCCGCTCAGTATCCAATCACTCCCGCACAGTATCCAATCACTCCTGCTCAGTATCCAGTCACTCCCGCTCAGTATCCAATCACTCCTGCTCAGTATCCAATCAGTCCCGCTCAGTATCCGATCTTTCCCGCTCAGTATCCAATCACTCCCGCTCAGTATCCAGTCACTCCCGCTCAGTATCCAATCACTCCCGCTCAGTATCCAATCACTCCCGCTCAGTATCCAATCGCTCCCGCTCAGTATCCAATCACTCCTGCTCAGTATCCAGTCACTCCCGCTCAGTATCGAATCACTCCCGCTCAGTATCCAATCACTCCCGCTCATTATCCAATCACTCCCGCTCAGTATCCAGTCACTCCTGCTCAGTATCCAGTCACTCCCGCTCAGTATCCAATCACTCCCGCTCAGTATCCTGTCACTCCTGCTCAGTATCCAGTCACTCCCACTCAATATCCAATCACTCCTGCTCAGTATCCAATCACTCCCGCTCAGTATCCAATCACTCCTGCTCAGTATCCAATCACTCCCGCTCAGTATCCGATCTTTCCCGCTCAGTATCCAGTCACTCCTGCTCAGTATCCTGTCACTCCCGCTCAGTATCCAGTCACTCGCACTCATTATCCAGTCACTCCCGCTCAGTATCCAGTCACTCCCGCTCAGTGTCCAGTCACTCCTGCTCAGTATCCAATCACTCCTGCTCAGTATCCAATCACTCGCGCTCAGTATCAAATCACTCCCGCTCAGTATCCAATCACTCCTGCTCAGTATCCAATCACTCCTGCTCAGTATCCAATCACTCCCGCACAGTATCCAATCACTTCTGCTCAGTATCCAGTCACTCCCGCTCAGTATCCAATCACTCCGGCTCAGTATGCGATCACTCCCGCTCAGTATCCGATCTTTCCCGCTCAGTATCCAATCACTCCTGCTCAGTATCTAATCACTCCCGCTCAGTAACCAGTCACTCCCGCTCAGTATTCAGTCACTCCCGCTCAGTATCCAGTCACTCCCGCTCAGTATCCAATCACTCCCGCTCAGTATCCAGTCACTCCCGCTCAGTATTCAGTCACTTCCGCTCAGTATCCAATCACTCCTGCTCAGTAGCCAGTCACTCCCGCTCAGTATCCAGTCACTCGCACTCATTATCCAGTCACTCCTGCTCAGTATCCAATCACTCCCGCTCAGTATCCAATCACTCCCGTTCAGTATCCAGTCACTCCCGCTCAGTATCCAATTACACCCGCTCAGTATCAAAACTCTCCCGCTCAGTATCCAGTCTCTCCCCGTCAGTATCCAATCACTCCCGCTCAGTATCCAATTACTCCCGCTCAGTATCCAATCACTCCTGCTCAGTATCCAATCACTCCCGCTCAGTAGCCAGTCACTCACGCTCAGTATCCAGTCACTCCCGCTCAGTATCTAATCACTCCCGCTCAGTATCCAATCACTCCCGCTCAGTATCCAATCACTCCCGCTCAGTAGCCAGTCACTCCCGCTCAGTATCCAATCACTCCCGCTCAGTAGCCAGTGACTCCCGCTCAGAATCCAATCACTCCCGCTCAGCAGCCAGTCACTCCCACTCAGTATCCAGTCACTCCCGCTCAGTAGCCAATCACTCCCGCTCGGTATCCAATCACTCCCGCTCAGTTTCCAGTCACTCCCGCTCAGTATCCAATCACTCCCGCTCAGTATCCAATCACTCCCGCTCAGTATGCAGTCACTCCTGCTCAGTATCCAGTCACTCCCGCTCAGTATCCAGTCACTCCTGCTCAGTATCCAGTCACACCCGCTCAGTATCCAATCACTCCCGCTCAGTATTGAATCACTCCCGCGGAGTATTCAATCACTCCTGCTCAGTATCCAATCACTCCCGCTCAGTATCCAATCACTCCCGCTCAGTATCCATTCACTCCTGCTCAGTATCCAATCACTCCTGCTCAGTATCAATCACTCCCGCTCAGTATCCAATCACTCCTGCTCCGTATCCAATCACTCCCACTCAGTATCAATCACTCCTGCTCAGTATCCAATCACTCCCGCTCAGTATCCAATCACTCCCGCTCAGTATCCAGTCACTCCTGCTCAGTATCCAATCACTCCTGCTCATTTTCAATCACTCCCGCTCAGTATCCAATCACTCCCGCTCAGTATCCAATCACTCCCGCTCAGTATCAATCACTCCTGCTCAGTATCCAGTCACTCCTGCTCAGTATCCAATCACTGCTGCTCAGTATCCAGTCTCTCCCGCTCACTGTCCAGTCACTCCCGCTCAGTATCCAGTCTCTCCTGCTCAGTATCCAATCACTCCCGCTCAGTATCCAGTCACTCCCGCTCAGTATCCAATCACTCCCGCTCAGTATCCAGTCACTCCCACTCAGTATCCAATCACTCCCGCTCAGTATCCAATCACTCCCGCTCAGTATCCAGTCACTCCCGCTCAGTATCCAATCACTCCCGCTCAGTTTCCAGTCACTCCCGCTCAGTATCCAGTCACTCCCGCTCAGTATCCAGTCACTGCTGCTCAGTATACAATCACGCCCGCTCAGTATCTAGTCACTCCCGCTCATTATACAGTCACTCCCGCTCAGTATCCAATCACTGCCGCTCAGTATCCAATCACTCCCGCTCAGTATCTAGTCACTCCCGCTCATTATACAGTCACTCCCGCTCAGTATCCAATCACTCCGGCTCAGTATCCAATCAAACCCGCTCAGATTCCAATCACTCCCGCTCAGTTCCAGTCACTCCTGCTCAGTATCCAATCACTCAAGCTCAGTATCCAGTCACTCCCGCTCAGTATCCAATCACTCCCGCTCAGTATCCAGTCACTCCTGCTCATTATCCAGTCACTCCTGCTCAGTATCCAATCTCTCTTGCCCAGTATCCAGTCACTCCCGCTCAGTATCCAGTCACTCCCGCTCAGTGTCCAGTCACTCCTGCTCAGTATCCAATCACTCCTGCTCAGTATCAATCACTCCCGCTCAATATCCAATCACTCCTGCTCCGTATCCAATCACTCCCACTCAGTATCAATCACTCCTGCTCAGTATCCAATCACTCCCGCTCAGTATCCAATCACTCCCGCTCAGTATCCAGTCACTCCTGCTCAGTATCCAATCACTCCTGCTCAGTTTCAATCACTCCCGCTCAGTATCCAATCACTCCCGCTCAGTATCCAATCACTCCCGCTCAGTATCAATCACTCCTGCTCAGTATCCAGTCACTCCTGCTCAGTATCCAATCACTGCTGCTCAGTATCCAGTCTCTCCCGCTCACTATCCAGTCACTCCCGCTCAGTATCCAGTCACTCCCGCTCAGTATCCAATCACTCCCGCTCAGTATCCAGTCACTCCCGCTCAGTATCCAGTCACTCCCGCTCAGTATCCAGTCACTGCTGCTCAGTATACAATCACGCCCGCTCAGTATCTAGTCACTCCCGCTCATTATACAGTCACTCCCGCTCAGTATCCAATCACTGCCGCTCAGTATCCAATCACTCCCGCTCAGTATCTAGTCACTCCCGCTCATTATACAGTCACTCCCGCTCAGTATCCAATCACTCCGGCTCAGTATCCAATCAAACCCGCTCAGATTCCAATCACTCCCGCTCAGTTCCAGTCACTCCTGCTCAGTATCCAATCACTCAAGCTCAGTATCCAGTCACTCCCGCTCAGTATCCAATCACTCCCGCTCAGTATCCAGTCACTCCTGCTCATTATCCAGTCACTCCTGCTCAGTATCCAATCTCTCTTGCCCAGTATCCAGTCACTCCCGCTCAGTATCCAGTCACTCCCGCTCAGTGTCCAGTCACTCCTGCTCAGTATCCAATCACTCCTGCTCAGTATCAATCACTCCCGCTCAGTATCCAATCACTCCTGCTCCGTATCCAATCACTCCCACTCAGTATCAATCACTCCTGCTCAGTATCCAATCACTCCCGCTCAGTATCCAATCACTCCCGCTCAGTATCCAGTCACTCCTGCTCAGTATCCAATCACTCCTGCTCAGTTTCAATCACTCCCGCTCAGTATCCAATCACTCCCGCTCAGTATCCAATCACTCCCGCTCAGTATCAATCACTCCTGCTCAGTATCCAGTCACTCCTGCTCAGTATCCAATCACTGCTGCTCAGTATCCAGTCTCTCCCGCTCACTATCCAGTCACTCCCGCTCAGTATCCAGTCTCTCCTGCTCAGTATCCAATCACTCCCGCTCAGTATCCAGTCACTCCCGCTCAGTATCCAATCACTCCCGCTCAGTATCCAGTCACTCCCACTCAGTATCCAATCACTCCCGCTCAGTATCCAATCACTCCCGCTCAGTATCCAGTCACTCCCGCTCAGTATCCAATCACTGCCGCTCAGTATCCAGTCACTCCCGCTCAGTATCCAGTCACTCCCGCTCAGTATCCAGTCACTGCTGCTCAGTATACAATCACGCCCGCTCAGTATCTAGTCACTCCCGCTCATTATACAGTCACTCCCGCTCAGTATCCAATCACTGCCGCTCAGTATCCAATCACTCCCGCTCAGTATCTAGTCACTCCCGCTCATTATACAGTCACTCCCGCTCAGTATCCAATCACTCCGGCTCAGTATCCAATCAAACCCGCTCAGATTCCAATCACTCCCGCTCAGTTCCAGTCACTCCTGCTCAGTATCCAATCACTCAAGCTCAGTATCCAGTCACTCCCGCTCAGTATCCAATCACTCCCGCTCAGTATCCAGTCACTCCTGCTCATTATCCAGTCACTCCTGCTCAGTATCCAATCTCTCTTGCCCAGTATCCAGTCACTCCCGCTCAGTATCCAGTCACTCCCGCTCAGTGTCCAGTCACTCCTGCTCAGTATCCAATCACTCCTGCTCAGTATCCAGTCACTCGCGCTCAGCATCAAATCACTCCCGCTCAGTATCCAATCACTCCTGCTCAGTATCCAATCACTCCTGCTCAGTATCCAATCACTCCCGCACAGTATCCAATCACTCCTGCTCAGTATCCAGTCACTCCCGCTCAGTATCCAATCACTCCTGCTCAGTATCCAATCAGTCCCGCTCAGTATCCGATCTTTCCCGCTCAGTATCCAGTCACTCCTGCTCAGTATCCTGTCACTCCCGCTCAGTATCCAGTCACTCGCACTCATTATCCAGTCACTCCTGCTCAGTTTCCAAATACTCGTGCTCAGTATCCAATCACTCCCGCTCAGTATCCAGTCACTCCCACTCAGTATCCAATCACTCCCGCTCATTATCCAATCACTCCTGCTCAGTATCCAATCACTCCTGCTCAGTATCTAATCACTCCCGCTCAGTATCCAATCACTCCTGCTCAGTATCCAATCACTCCTGCTTAGTATCCAATCACTGCTGCTCAGTATCCAATCACTCCTGCTCAGTATCCAATCACTCCTGCTCATTATCCAATCATTCCGCTCAGTATCCAATCACTCCTGCTCAGTATCCAGTCACTCCTGCTCAGTATCCAGTCTCTCCCACTCAATATCCAATCACTCCCTCTCAGTATCCAGTCACTCCCGCTCAGTATCCAATCACTCCCGCTCAGTATCCAGTCACTCCCGCTCAGTATCCAATCACTCCCGCTCAGTATCCAGTGACTCCCGCTCAGTATCCAATCACTCCCGCTCAGTATCCAGTCACTCCCGCTCAGTATCCAGTCACTCCCGCTCAGTATCCAGTCACTCCCGCTCAGTATCTGATCACTCCCGCTCATTATCCAATCACTCCTGCTCAGTATCCAGTCACTCCCGCTCAGTATCCAGTCACTCCCACTCAATATCCAATCACTCCCGCTCAGTATCCAGTCACTCCCGCTCAGTATCCAATCACTCCCGCTCAGTATCCAATCACTCCTGCTCAGTATCCAGTGACTCCTGCTCAGTATCCAGTCACTCCCACTCAATATCCAATCACTCCCGCTCAGTATCCAGTCACTCCCGATCAGTATCCAATCACTCCCGCTCAGTATCCAATCACTCCCGCTCTGTATCCAATCACACCCGCTCAGTATCCAGTCACTCGCGCTCAGTTTCCAGTCACTCCCGCTCAGTATCTAATCACTCCCGCTCTGTATCCAATCACACCCGCTCAGTATCCAGTCACTCGCGCTCAGTATCCAGTCACTCCCGCTCAGTATCAAGTCACTCCCGCTCAGTATCCAGTCACTGCTGCTCAGTATACAATCACGCCCGCTCAGTATCCAATGACTGCCGTTCAGTATCCAATCACTCCCGCTCAGTATCCAATGACTGCCGTTCAGTATCCAATCACTCCCGCTCAGTATCGAGTCACTCCCGCTCATTATACAGTCACTCCCGCTCAGTATCCAATCACTGCCGCTCAGTATCCAATCACTCCCGCTCAGTATCTAGTCACTCCCGCTCATTATACAGTCACTCCCGCTCAGTATCAAATCACTCCGGCTCAGTATCCAATCAAACCCGCTCAGATTCCAATCACTCCCGCTCAGTTCCAGTCACTCCTGCTCAGTATCCAATCACTCAAGCTCAGTATCCAGTCACTCCCGCTCAGTATCCAATCACTCCCGCTCAGTATCCGGTCACTCCTGCTCATTATCCAGTCACTCCTGCTCAGTATCAAATCTCTCTTGCCCAGTATCCAGTCACTCCCGCTGAGTATCCAGTCACTCCCGCTCCGTGTCCAGTCACTCCTGCTCAGTATCCAATCACTCCTGCTCAGTATCCAGTCACTCGCGCTAAGTATCAAATCACTCCCGCTCAGTATCCAGTCACTCCTGCTCAGTATCCTGTCACTCCTGCTCAGTATCCAGTCACTCGCACTCATTATCCAGTCACTGCTGCTCAGTTTCCAAACACTCCTGCTCAGTATCCAATCACTCCCGCTCAGTATCCATTCACTCCCGCTCAGTATCCAATCACTCCCGCTCAGTATCCAGTCACTCCCGCTCAGTATCCAATCACTCCCGCTCAGTATCTAATCACTCCCGCTCAGTATCCAATCGCTCCCGCTCAGTATCCAATCACTCCTGCTCAGTATCCAGTCACTCCCGCTCAGTATCGAATCACTCCCGCTCAGTATCCAATCACTCCCGCTCATTATCCAATCACTCCCGCTCAGTATCCAGTCACTCCCGCTCAGTATCCAATCACTCCCGCTCAGTATCCAATCACTCCCGCTCAGTATCCAATCGCTCCCGCTCAGTATCCAATCACTCCTGCTCAGTATCCAGTCACTCCCGCTCAGTATTCAGTCACTCCCGCTCTGTATCCAGTCACTTCCGCTCAGTATCCAATCACTCCTGCTCAGTATCCAGTCACTCCCGCTTCGTATCCAATCACTCACGCTCAGTATCCTCTCACTCCCGCTCAGTATCCAAACACTCCTGCTCAGTATCCAATCTCTCCTGCTCAGTATCCAATCACTCCTGCTCAGTATCCAGTCACTCCCGCTTCGTATCCAATCTCTCCCGCTCAGTATCCTCTCACTCCCGCTCAGTATCCAAACACTCCTGCTCAGTATCCAATCTCTCCTGCTCAGTATCCAATCACTCACGCTCAGTATCCAATCACTCCCGCTCAGTATCCAATCACTCACGCTCAATATCCAGTCACTCCCGCTCAATATCCAATCACTCCCGCTCAGTATCCAGTCACTCGCACTCATTATCCAGTCACTCCTGCTGAGTTTCCAAACACTCCTGCTCAGTATCCAATCACTCCCGCTCAGTATCCAATTACTCCCGCTCAGTATCAATCACTCCTGCTCAGTATCTAGTCACTCCCGCTCAGTATCCAATTACTCCCGCTCAGTATCCAATTACTCCCGCTCAGTATCCAATTACTCCCGCTCAGTATCCAATCACTCCTGCTCAGTATCAATCACTCCTGCTCAGTATCCAATCACACCCGCTCAGTATCCAATCACTCCTGCTCAGTATCAATCACTCCTGCTCAGTATCCAATCACACCCGCTCAATACCCAATCACTCCCGCTCAGTATCCAATCACTCCTGCTCAGTATCCAATCACTCCTGCTCAGTATCCAATCACTCCCGCTCAGTATCCAATCACTCCCGCTCAATATCCAATCACTCCCGCTCAGTATCCTCTCACACCCGCTCAGTATCCAGTCACTCCCCCTCAGTATCCAATCACTCCCGCTCAGTATCCTCTCACACCCGCTCAGTATCCAATCACCCCTGCTCAGTATCCAATCACTCCCGCTCATTATAAAATCACTCCTGCTCAGTATCCAGTCACTCCTGCTCAGTATCCAGTCACTACCACTCAATATCCAATCACTCCCGCTCAGTATCCAATCACTCCCGCTCAGTAGCCAGTCACTCCCGCTCAGTATCCAGTCACTCCCACTCAGTAGCCAGTCACTCCCGCTCAGTATCTAATCACTCCCGCTCAGTATCCAGTCACACCCGCTCAGTATCCAATCACTCCTGCTCAGTATCCAATCACTCCCGCTCAGTAGCCAGTCACACACGCTCAGTATCCAGTCACTCCCGCTCAGTATCTAATCACTCCCGCTCAGTATCCAATCACTCCCGCTCAGTATCCAATCACTCCCGCTCAGTAGCCAGTGACTCCCGCTCAGTATCCAATCACTCCCGCTCAGCAGCCAGTCACTCCCACTCAGTATCCAGTCACTCCCGCTCAGTAGCCAATCACTCCCGCTCGGTATCCAATCACTCCCGCTCAGTTTCCAGTCACTCCCGCTCAGTATCCAATCACTCCCGCTCAGTATCCAATCACTCCCGCTCAGTATGCAGTCACTCCTGCTCAGTATCCAGTCACTCCCGCTCAGTATCCAGTCACTCCTGCTCAGTATCCCATCTCTTCTGCCCAGTATCCAGTCACTCCCGCTCAGTATCCAGTCACTCCTGCTCAGTATCCAGTCACACCCGCTCAGTATCCAATCACTCCCGCTCAGTATTGAATCACTCCCGCGGAGTATTCAATCACTCCTGCTCCGTATCCAATCACTCCCGCTCAGTATCCAATCACTCCCGCTCAGCATCCAGTCACTCCTGCTCAGTATCAAATCACTCCTGCTCAGTATCAATCACTCCCGCTCAGTATCCAATCACTCCTGCTCCGTATCCAATCACTCCCACTCAGTATCAATCACTCCTGCTCAGTATCCAATCACTCCCGCTCAGTATCCAATCACTCCCGCTCAGTATCCAGTCACTCCTGCTCAGTATCCAATCACTCCTGCTCAGTTTCAATCACTCCCGCTCAGTATCCAATCACTCCCGCTCAGTATCCAATCACTCCCGCTCAGTATCAATCACTCCTGCTCAGTATCCAGTCACTCCTGCTCAGTATCCAATCACTGCTGCTCAGTATCCAGTCTCTCCCGCTCACTATCCAGTCACTCCCGCTCAGTATCCAGTCTCTCCTGCTCAGTATCCAATCACTCCCTCTCAGTATCCAGTCACTCCCGCTCAGTATCCAATCACTCCCGCTCAGTATCCAGTCACTCCCACTCAGTATCCAATCACTCCCGCTCAGTATCCAATCACTCCCGCTCAGTATCCAGTCACTCCCGCTCAGTATCCAATCACTCCCGCTCAGTATCCAGTCACTCCCGCTCAGTATCCAGTCACTCCCGCTCAGTATCCAGTCACTCCCGCTCAGTATCCAATCACTCCCGCTCAGTATCCAGTCACTCCCGCTCAGCATCCAGTCACTCCCGCTCAGTATCCAGTCACTCCCGCTCAGTATCCAATCACTCCCGCTCAGTATCCAGTCACTCCCGCTCAGTATCCAGTCACTCCCGCTCAGTATCCAATCACTCCCGCTCAGTATCCAATCACTCCTGCTCAGTATCCAATCACTCCTGCTCAGTATCCAATCACACCTGCTCAGTATCCAATCACTCCTGCTCAGTATCCAGTCACTCCCGCTCAGTATTCAATCACTCCTGCTCAGTATCCAGTCACTCCCGCTCAGTATCCGATCTTTCCTGCTCAGTATCCAGTCACTCCTGCTCAGTATCCTGTCACTCCCGCTCAGTATCCAGTCACTCCCGCTCAGTATTCAATCACTCCTGCTCAGTATCCAGTCACTCCCGCTCAGTATCCGATCTTTCCTGCTCAGTATCCAGTCACTCCTTCTCAGTATCCTGTCACTCCCGCTCAGTATCCAGTCACTCGCACTCATGATCCAGTCACTTCTGCTCAGTTTCCAAACACTCCTGCTCAGTATCCAATCACTCCCGCTCAGTATCCAATCACTCCTGCTCAGTATCCAGTCACTCCCACTCAGTATCCAATCACTCCCGCTCAGTATCCAATCACGCAAGCTCAGTATCCAGTCACTCCCGCTAAGTATCCAATCACTCCCGCTCAGTATCCAGTCACTCCTGCTCATTAACCAGTCACTCCTGCTCAGTATGCAATCTCTCTTGCCCAGTATCCAGTCACTCCCGCTCAGTATCCAGTCACTCCCGCTCAGTGTCCAGTCACTCCTGCTCAGTATCCAATCACTCCTGCTCAGTATCCAGTCACTCGCGCTCAGTATCAAATCACTCCCGCTCAGTATCCAATCACTCCTGCTCAGTATCCAATCACTCCTGCTCAGTATCCAATCACTCCTGCACAGTATCCAATCACTCCTGCTCAGTATCCAGTCACTCCCGCTCAGTATCCAATCACTCCTGCTCAGTATCCAATCAGTCCCGCTCAGTATCCGATCTTTCCCGCTCAGTATCCAGTCACTCCTGCTCAGTATCCTGTCACTCCCGCTCAGTATCCAGTCACTCGCACTCATTATCCAGTCACTCCTGCTCAGTTTCCAAACACCCCTGCTCAGTATCCAATCACTCCCGCTCAGTATCCAGTCACTCCCGCTCAGTATCCAATCACTCCCGCTCAGTATCCAGTCACTCCCGCTCAGTATCCAATCACTCCCGCTCAGTATCCAATCACTCCCGCTCAGTATCCAATCGCTCCCGCTCAGTATCCAATCACTCCTGCTCAGTATCCAGTCACTCCCGCTCAGTATCGAATCACTCCCGCTCAGTATCCAATCACTCCCGCTCATTATCCAATCACTCCCGCTCAGTATCCAGTCACTCCTGCTCAGTATCCAGTCACTCCCGCTCAGTATCCAATCACTCCCGCTCAGTATCCTGTCACTCCTGCTCAGTATCCAGTCACTCCCACTCAATATCCAATCACTCCCGCTCAGTATCCAATCACTCCTGCTCAGTATCCAATCACTCCCGCTCAGTATCCGATCTTTCCCACTCAGTATCCAGTCACTCCTGCTCAGTATCCTGTCACTCCCGCTCAGTATCCAGTCACTCGCACTCATTATCCAGTCACTCCCGCTCAGTATCCAGTCACTCCCGCTCAGTGTCCAGTCACTCCTGCTCAGTATCCAATCACTCCTGCTCAGTATCCAGTCACTCGCGCTCAGTATCAAATCACTCCTGCTCAGTATCCAATCACTCCTGCTCAGTATCCAATCACTCCTGCTCAGTATCCAATCACTCCCGCACAGTATCCAATCACTCCTGCTCAGTATCCAGTCACTCCCGCTCAGTATCCAATCACTCCGGCTTAGTATCCAATCACTCCCGCTCAGTATCCGATCTTTCCCGCTCAGTATCCAATCACTCCTGCTCAGTATCTAATCACTCCCGCTCAGTAACCAGTCACTCCCGCTCAGTATTCAGTCACTCCCGCTCAGTATCCAATCACTCCCGCTCAGTATCCAGTCACTCCCGCTCAGTATTCAATCACTCCCGCTCAGTATCAATCACTCCCTCTCAGTATCCAGTCACTCCTGCTCAGTATCCAGTCACTCCCGCTCAGTATCCAGTCACTCGCACTCATTATCCAGTCACTCCTGCTCAGTTTCCAAACACTCCTGCTCAGTATCCAATCACTCCCACTCAGTATCCAGTCACTCCCGCTCAGTATCCAATCACTCCCGCTCAATATCCAGTCACTCCCGCTCAGTATCCAATCACTCCCGCTCAGTATCCAATCACTCCCGCTCAGTATCAATCACTCCCTATCAGTATCCAGTCACTCCTGCTCAGTATCCAGTCACTCCTGCTCAGTATCCAATCACTCCCGCTCAGTATCCAATCACTCACGCTCAGTATCCAATCACTCCCGCTCAGTATCCAATCACTCCCGCTCAGTATCCAATTACTCCTGCTCAGTATCCAGTCACTCCCACTCAGTATCCAGTCACTCCTGCTCAGTATCCAATCACTCCCGCTCAGTATCCAATGACTCACGCTCAGTATCCAATCACTCCCGCTCAGTATCCTCTCACTCCCGCTCAATATCCAATCACTCCCACTCAGTATGCTCTCACTTATGCTCAATATCCAATCACTCCCGCTCCGTATCCAGTCACTCCCGCTCAGTATAAAGTCACTCCCGCTCTATATCCAGTCACTCCGGCTCAGTATCCAGCCACTCCTGCTCAGTATCCAGTCGCTCCTGCTCAGTATCCAATCACTCCCGCTCAGTATCCAATCACTCCCGCTCAGTATCCAATCACTCCCGCTCAGTATCCAATCACTCCCGCTCAGTATCCAATCACTCCCGCTCAGTATCCAATCACTACCGCTGAGTATCCAATCACTCCCGCTCAGTATCCAGTCACTCCCGCTCAGTATCCAATCACTCCTGCTCAGTATCCAATCACTCCCGCTCAGTATCCAGTCACTCCGCTCAGTATCCAATCACTCCCGCTCAGTATCCAATCACTCCCTGCTCAGTATCCAATCACTCCCGCTCAGTATCCAATCACTCCTGCTCAGTATCCAGTCACTCCCGCTCAGTATCCAATCACTCCCGCTCAGTATCCAGTCACTCCCGCTCAGTATCCAATCACTCCCGCTCAGTATCCAGTCACTCCCGCTCAGTATCCAATCACTCCTGCTCAGTATCCAGTCACTCCCGCTCAGTATCCAGTCACTCCCTGCTCAGTATCCAGTCACTCCCGCCTCAGTATCCAGTCACTCCTGCTCAGTATCCAATCACTCCCGGCTCAGTATCCAGTCACTCCCGCTCAGTATCCAGTCACTCCCGCTCAGTATCCAATCACTCCCGCTCAGTATCCAGTCACTCCTGCTCAGTATCCAATCACTCCCGCTCAGTATCCAGTCACTCCCGCTCAGTATCCAATCACTCCCGCTCAGTATCCAGTCACTCCCGCTCAGTATCCAATCACTCCAGCCTCAGTATCCAAACACTCCCGCTCAGTATCCATCACTCCCGCTCAGTATCCAGTCACTCCCTGCTCAGTATCCAATCACTCCAGCTCAGTATCCAATCACTCCCGCTCAGTATCCAATCACTCCGCTCAGTATCCAATCACTCCTGCTCAGTATCCAGTCACTCCCTGCTCAGTATCCATCACTCCGCTCAGTTTCCAGTCACTCCGCTCAGTATCCAATCACTCCGCTCAGTATCAATCACTCCCTCTCAGTATCCAATCACTCCCGCTCAGTATCCAATCACTCCCGCTCAGTATCCAATCACTCCCGCTCAGTATCCAGTCACTCCCGCTCAGTATCCAGTCACTCCCGCTCAGTATCCAATCACTCCTGCTCAGTATCCAGTCACGTTCTGCTCAGTATAGAATCACTCCTGCGCAGTATGCCTGTCACTTCCTGCTTAGTATCCATCACGTCCCTGCTCAGTATCCAATCACTCTCCGCAGTCAGTATCCAATCATCGTCCCTCAGTAGCCGACACCCCAGTATCCTATCACTCCTGCTCAGTAGCCAGTTCGCCCCAGGCTCAGTATCCTTCACTCCCGCTCAGTATCATCACTCTCTGCTCAGTATCCAATCTCTCCCGCATCAGTATCCAGTCACTCCCCGCTCAGTATCCAATCACTCCTGCTCAGTATCCAATCACTCCCGCTCAGTAGCCAGTCACTCACGCTCAGTATCAAGTCACTCCCGCTCAGTATCTAATCACTCCCGCTCAGTATCCAATTCACCTCCCGCTCAGTATCCAATTACTCCCGCTCAGTATCCAGTCACTCCCGCTCAGTATCAATCACTCACTCCCGCTCAGTATCCAGTCACTCCCGCTCAGTATCCAATCACTCCCGCTCAGTATCCAGTCACTCCCGCTCAGTATCCAGTCACTCCCGCTCAGTATCCAATCACTCCCGCTCAGTATCCAATCACTCCCGCTCAGTATCCAATCACTCCCGCTCAGTATCCAATCACTCCCGCTCAGTATCCAATCACTCCCGCTCAGTATCCAGTCACTCCTGCTCAGTATCCAGTCACTCCCGCTCAGTATCCAGTCACTCCTGCTCAGTATCCAATCACTCCCGCTCAGTATCCAGTCACTCCCGCTCAGTATCCAGTCACTCCTGCTCAGTATCCAGTCACTCCCGCTCAGTATCCAATCACTCCCGCTCAGTATCAATCACTCCGCTCAGTATCCAATCACTCCCGCTCAGTATCCAATCACTCCTGCTCAGTATCCAATCACTCCCGCTCAGTATCCAGTCACTCCCGCTCAGTATCCAATCACTCCTGCTCAGTATCCAATCACTCCCGCTCAGTATCCAATCACTCCCGCTCAGTATCCAATCACTCCCGCTCAGTATCAATCACTCCTGCTCAGTATCCAATCACTCCCGCTCAGTATCCAATCACTCCCGCTCAGTATCCAGTCACTCCTGCTCAGTATCCAATCACTCCTGCTCAGTATCAATCACTCCCGCTCAGTATCCAATCACTCCCGCTCAGTATCCAATCACTCCCGCTCAGTATCAATCACTCCCGCTCAGTATCCAGTCACTCCTGCTCAGTATCCAATCACTCCTGCTCAGTATCCAGTCACTCCCGCTCAGTATCCAATCACTCCCGCTCAGTATCCAGTCACTCCTGCTCAGTATCCAATCACTCCCGCTCAGTATCCAATCACTCCCGCTCAGTATCCAATCACTCCCGCTCAGTATCCAGTCACTCCCGCTCAGTATCCAATCACTCCCGCTCAGTATCCAGTCACTCCCGCTCAGTATCCAATCACTCCCGCTCAGTATCCAATCACTCCCGCTCAGTATCCAGTCACTCCCGCTCAGTATCCAATCACTCCCTCAGTATCCAGTCACTCCCGCTCAGTATCCAGTCACTCCCGCTCAGTATCCAGTCACTCCCGCTCAGTATCCAATCACTCCCGCTCAGTATCCAGTCACTCCCGCTCAGTACCAGTCACTCCCGCTCAGTATCCACTCACTCCCGCTCAGTATCCAATCACTCCCGCTCAGTATCCAGTCACTCCCGCTCAGTATCCAGTCACTCCCGCTCAGTATCCAATCACTCCCGCTCAGTATCCAATCACTCCCGCTCAGTATCCAGTCACTCCCGCTCAGTATCCAATCACTCCCGCTCAGTATCCAGTCACTCCCGCTCAGTATCCAGTCACTCCCGCTCAGTATCCAATCACTCCGCTCAGTATCCAATCACTCCCGCTCAGTATCCAATCACTCC
>JASTWF010001035.1:0-132056 GCA_030390025.1 Squalus acanthias
AATTGCCTGTTGTTACAGTTATCCAGTAATTGCCTGTTGTTACAGTTATCCAGCAATTGCCTGTTGTTACAGTTATCCATAATTGCCTGTTGTTACAGTTATCCAGCAATTGCCTGTTGTTACAGTATCCAGTAATGCCTGTTGTTACAGTTATCCAGCAATTGCCTTTGTTACAGTTATCCTAATTGCCTGTTGTTACAGTTATCCAGTAATTGCCTGTTGTTACAGTTATATCCAGCAATTGCCTGTTGTTACAGTTATCCAGTAATTGCCTGTTGTTACAGTTATCCAGTAATTGCCTGCTGTTACAGTTATCCAGCAATTGCCTGTTGTTACAGTTATCCAGTAATTGCCTGTTGTTACAGTTATCCAGTAATTGGCTGTTGTTACAGTTATCCAGTAATTGCCTGCTGTTATAATTATCCAGTAATTGGCTGTTGTTACAGTTATCCAGTAATTGGCTGTTGTTACAGTTATCCAGCAATTGCCTGCTGTTTACAGTTATCCAGCAATTGCCTGTTGTTACAGTTATCCAGTAATTGCTGCTGTTACAGTTATCCAGTAATTGCCTGCTGTTACAGTTATCCAGTAATTGCTGCTTGTTACAGTTATCCAGTAATTGCCTGTTGTTACAGTTATCCAGTAATTGCCTGCTGTTACAGTATCCAGTAATTGCCTGCTGTTACAGTTATCCAGTAATTGCCTGTTGTTACAGTTATCCAGAATTGCCTGCTGTTACAGTTATCCAGCAATTGCCTGCTTGTTACAGTTATCCAGCTATTGCCTGTTGTTACAGTTATCCAGCAATTGCCTGCTGTTACAGTTATCCAGTAATTGCCTGCTGTTACAGTTATCCAGTAATTGCCTGCTGTTACAGTTATCCAGCAATTGCCTGCTGTTACAGTTATCCAGTAATTGCCTGTTGTTACAGTTATCCAGTAATTGCCTGCTGTTACAGTTATCCAGTAATTGCCTGCTGTTACAGTTATCCAGTAATTGCCTGCTGTTACAGTTATCCAGTAATTGCCTGTTGTTACAGTTATCCAGTAATTGCCTGCTGTTACAGTTATCCAGTAATTGCCTGTTGTTACAGTTATCCAGTAATTGCCTGCTGTTACAGTTATCCAGTAATTGCCTGTTGTTACAGTTATCCAGTAATTGCCTGCTGTTACAGTTATCCAGTAATTGCCTGTTGTTACAGTTATCCAGTAATTGCCTGCTGTTACAGTTATCCAGTAATTGCCTGTTGTTACAGTTATCCAGTAATTGCCTGTTGTTACAGTTATCCAGTAATTGCCTGTTGTTACAGTTATCCAGTAATTGCCTGTTGTTACAGTTATCCAGTAATTGCCTGTTGTTACAGTTATCCAGTAATTGCCTGTTGTTACAGTTATCCAGTAATTGCCTGTTGTTACAGTTATCCAGTAATTGCCTGTTGTTACAGTTATCCAGTAATTGCCTGCTGTTACAGTTATCCAGTAATTGCCTGTTGTTACAGTTATCCAGTAATTGCCTGCTGTTACAGTTATCCAGCAATTGCCTGCTGTTACAGTTATCCAGTAATTGGCTGTTGTTACAGTTATCCAGTAATTGCCTGCTGTTACAGTTATCCAGTAATTGCCTGCTGTTACAGTTATCCAGTAATTGCCTGTTGTTACAGTTATCCAGAATTGCCTGCTGTTACAGTTATCCAGCAATTGCCTGTTGTTACAGTTATCCAGTAATTGCCTGCTGTTACAGTTATCCAGCAATTGCCTGCTGTTACAGTTATCCAGCAATTGCCTGTTGTTACAGTTATCCAGTAATTGCCTGTTGTTACAGTTATCCAGTAATTGCCTGTTGTTACAGTTATCCAGCAATTGCCTGCTGTTACAGTTATCCAGCAATTGCCTGTTGTTACAGTTATCCAGTAATTGCCTGCTGTTACAGTTATCCAGCAATTGCCTGTTGTTACAATTATCCAGTAATTGCCTGCTGTTACAGTTATCCAGCAATTGCCTGCTGTTACAGTTATCCAGTAATTGCCTGTTGTTACAGTTATCCAGTAATTGCCTGCTGTTACAGTTATCCAGTAATTGCCTGCTGTTACAGTTATCCAGTAATTGCCTGCTGTTACAGTTATCCAGTAATTGCCTGTGTTACAGTTATCCAGTAATTGCCTGCTGTTACAGTTATCCAGTAATTGCCTGTTGTTACAGTTATCCAGTAATTGCCTGCTGTTACAGTTATCCAGTAATTGCCTGTTGTTACAGTTATCCAGTAATTGCCTGTTGTTACAGTTATCCAGTAATTGCCTGCTGTTACAGTTATCCAGTAATTGCCTGCTGTTACAGTTATCCAGTAATTGCCTGTTGTTACAGTTATCCAGTAATTGCCTGATGTTACAGTTATCCAGTAATTGCCTGCTGTTACAGTTATCCAGTAATTGCCTGCTGTTACAGTTATCCAGTAATTGCCTGTTGTTACAGTTATCCAGTAATTGCCTGTTGTTACAGTTATCCAGTAATTGCCTGCTGTTACAGTTATCCAGTAATTGCCTGTTGTTACAGTTATCCAGCAATTGCCTGCTGTTACAGTTATCCAGTAATTGCCTGCTGTTACAGTTATCCAGCAATTGCCTGCTGTTACAGTTATCCAGCAATTGCCTGTTGTTACAGTTATCCAGTAATTGCCTGCTGTTACAGTTATCCAGTAATTGCCTGTTGTTACAGTTATCCAGTAATTGCCTGTTGTTACAGTTATCCAGCAATTGCCTGTTGTTACAGTTATCCAGTAATTGCCTGTTGTTACAGTTATCCAGTAATTGCCTGTTGTTACAGTTATCCAGTAATTGCCTGTTGTTACAGTTATCCAGTAATTGCCTGTTGTTACAGTTATCCAGTAATTGCCTGTTGTTACAGTTATCCAGTAATTGCCTGCTGTTACAGTTATCCAGTAATTGCCTGTTGTTACAGTTATCCAGTAATTGCCTGTTGTTACAGTTATCCAGTAATTGCCTGTTGTTACAGTTATCCAGTAATTGCCTGTTGTTACAGTTATCCAGTAATTGCCTGTTGTTACAGTTATCCAGTAATTGCCTGTTGTTACAGTTATCCAGTAATTGCCTGCTGTTACAGTTATCCAGTAATTGCCTGTTGTTACAGTTATCCAGTAATTGCCTGCTGTTACAGTTATCCAGTAATTGCCTGTTGTTACAGTTATCCAGTAATTGCCTGTTGTTACAGTTATCCAGTAATTGCCTGTTGTTACAGTTATCCAGTAATTGCCTGCTGTTACAGTTATCCAGTAATTGCCTGTTGTTACAGTTATCCAGTAATTGCCTGCTGTTACAGTTATCCAGCAATTGCCTGCTGTTACAGTTATCCAGCAATTGCCTGTTGTTACAGTTATCCAGTAATTGCCTGTTGTTACAGTTATCCAGCAATTGCCTGCTGTTACAGTTATCCAGCAATTGCCTGTTGTTACAGTTATCCAGTAATTGCCTGTTGTTACAGTTATCCAGTAATTGCCTGCTGTTACAGTTATCCAGCAATTGCCTGCTGTTACAGTTATCCAGCAATTGCCTGCTGTTACAGTTATCCAGCAATTGCCTGCTGTTACAGTTATCCAGCAATTGCCTGCTGTTACAGTTATCCAGCAATTGCCTGCTGTTACAGTTATCCAGCAATTGCCTGCTGTTACAGTTATCCAGTAATTGCCTGTTGTTACAGTTATCCAGCAATTGCCTGCTGTTACAGTTATCCAGTAATTGCCTGTTGTTACAGTTATCCAGCAATTGCCTGCTGTTACAGTTATCCAGTAATTGCCTGCTGTTACAGTTATCCAGCAATTGCCTGTTGTTACAGTTATCCAGTAATTGCCTGTTGTTACAGTTATCCAGTAATTGCCTGCTGTTACAGTTATCCAGTAATTGCCTGTTGTTACAGTTATCCAGTAATTGCCTGTTGTTACAGTTATCCAGTAATTGCCTGCTGTTACAGTTATCCAGTAATTGCCTGTTGTTACAGTTATCCAGTAATTGCCTGCTGTTACAGTTATCCAGTAATTGCCTGCTGTTACAGTTATCCAGTAATTGCCTGCTGTTACAGTTATCCAGTAATTGCCTGTTGTTACAGTTATCCAGAATTGCCTGTTGTTACAGTTATCCAGTAATTGCCTGTTGTTACAGTTATCCAGTAATTGCCTGTTGTTACAGTTATCCAGCAATTGCCTGTTGTTACAGTTATCCAGTAATTGCCTGCTGTTACAGTTATCCAGTAATTGCCTGTTGTTACAGTTATCCAGTAATTGCCTGTTGTTACAGTTATCCAGCAATTGCCTGTTGTTACAGTTATCCAGTAATTGCCTGCTGTTACAGTTATCCAGTAATTGCCTGTTGTTACAGTTATCCAGTAATTGCCTGCTGTTACAGTTATCCAGTAATTGCCTGTTGTTACAGTTATCCAGTAATTGCCTGCTGTTACAGTTATCCAGTAATTGCCTGCTGTTACAGTTATCCAGTAATTGCCTGCTGTTACAGTTATCCAGTAATTGCCTGCTGTTACAGTTATCCAGTAATTGCCTGTTGTTACAGTTATCCAGTAATTGCCTGCTGTTACAGTTATCCAGCAATTGCCTGTTGTTACAGTTATCCAGTAATTGCCTGCTGTTACAGTTATCCAGCAATTGCCTGTTGTTACAGTTATCCAGTAATTGCCTGCTGTTACAGTTATCCAGTAATTGCCTGTTGTTACAGTTATCCAGTAATTGCCTGCTGTTACAGTTATCCAGTAATTGCCTGTTGTTACAGTTATCCAGTAATTGCCTGCTGTTACAGTTATCCAGTAATTGCCTGTTGTTACAGTTATCCAGTAATTGCCTGTTGTTACAGTTATCCAGTAATTGCCTGCTGTTACAGTTATCCAGTAATTGCCTGTTGTTACAGTTATCCAGTAATTGCCTGCTGTTACAGTTATCCAGTAATTGCCTGTTGTTACAGTTATCCAGTAATTGCCTGCTGTTACAGTTATCCAGTAATTGCCTGTTGTTACAGTTATCCAGTAATTGCCTGCTGTTACAGTTATCCAGTAATTGCCTGTTGTTACAGTTATCCAGTAATTGCCTGTTGTTACAGTTATCCAGTAATTGCCTGCTGTTACAGTTATCCAGTAATTGCCTGTTGTTACAGTTATCCAGTAATTGCCTGTTGTTACAGTTATCCAGTAATTGCCTGCTGTTACAGTTATCCAGTAATTGCCTGTTGTTACAGTTATCCAGTAATTGCCTGCTGTTACAGTTATCCAGTAATTGCCTGTTGTTACAGTTATCCAGTAATTGCCTGCTGTTACAGTTATCCAGTAATTGCCTGCTGTTACAGTTATCCAGTAATTGCCTGTTGTTACAGTTATCCAGTAATTGCCTGTTGTTACAGTTATCCAGTAATTGCCTGCTGTTACAGTTATCCAGTAATTGCCTGCTGTTACAGTTATCCAGTAATTGCCTGCTGTTACAGTTATCCAGTAATTGCCTGCTGTTACAGTTATCCAGTAATTGCCTGTTGTTACAGTTATCCAGTAATTGCCTGCTGTTACAGTTATCCAGTAATTGCCTGTTGTTACAGTTATCCAGCAATTGCCTGTTGTTACAGTTATCCAGTAATTGCCTGTTGTTACAGTTATCCAGTAATTGCCTGTTGTTACAGTTATCCAGTAATTGCCTGCTGTTACAGTTATCCAGTAATTGCCTGCTGTTACAGTTATCCAGTAATTGCCTGCTGTTACAGTTATCCAGTAATTGCCTGTTGTTACAGTTATCCAGTAATTGCCTGCTTTTACAGTTATCCAGTAATTGCCTGCTGTTACAGTTATCCAGTAATTGCCTGCTGTTACAGTTATCCAGTAATTGCCTGCTGTTACAGTTATCCAGTAATTGCCTGTTGTTACAGTTATCCAGTAATTGCCTGTTGTTACAGTTATCCAGTAATTGCCTGTTGTTACAGTTATCCAGTAATTGCCTGCTGTTACAGTTATCCAGTAATTGCCTGTTGTTACAGTTATCCAGTAATTGCCTGCTGTTACAGTTATCCAGTAATTGCCTGTTGTTACAGTTATCCAGTAATTGCCTGTTGTTACAGTTATCCAGTAATTGCCTGTTGTTACAGTTATCCAGTAATTGCCTGCTGTTACAGTTATCCAGTAATTGCCTGTTGTTACAGTTATCCAGTAATTGCCTGTTGTTACAGTTATCCAGTAATTGCCTGTTGTTACAGTTATCCAGTAATTGCCTGTTGTTACAGTTATCCAGTAATTGCCTGTTGTTACAGTTATCCAGTAATTGCCTGTTGTTACAGTTATCCAGTAATTGCCTGTTGTTACAGTTATCCAGTAATTGCCTGTTGTTACAGTTATCCAGTAATTGCCTGTTGTTACAGTTATCCAGTAATTGCCTGTTGTTACAGTTATCCAGTAATTGCCTGTTGTTACAGTTATCCAGTAATTGCCTGTTGTTACAGTTATCCAGTAATTGCCTGTTGTTACAGTTATCCAGTAATTGCCTGTTGTTACAGTTATCCAGTAATTGCCTGTTGTTACAGTTATCCAGTAATTGCCTGTTGTTACAGTTATCCAGTAATTGCCTGTTGTTACAGTTATCCAGTAATTGCCTGCTGTTACAGTTATCCAGTAATTGCCTGTTGTTACAGTTATCCAGTAATTGCCTGTTGTTACAGTTATCCAGTAATTGCCTGTTGTTACAGTTATCCAGTAATTGCCTGTTGTTACAGTTATCCAGTAATTGCCTGTTGTTACAGTTATCCAGTAATTGCCTGTTGTTACAGTTATCCAGTAATTGCCTGTTGTTACAGTTATCCAGTAATTGCCTGTTGTTACAGTTATCCAGTAATTGCCTGCTGTTACAGTTATCCAGTAATTGCCTGTTGTTACAGTTATCCAGTAATTGCCTGTTGTTACAGTTATCCAGTAATTGCCTGTTGTTACAGTTATCCAGTAATTGCCTGTTGTTACAGTTATCCAGTAATTGCCTGTTGTTACAGTTATCCAGCAATTGCCTGCTGTTACAGTTATCCAGTAATTGCCTGTTGTTACAGTTATCCAGTAATTGCCTGCTGTTACAGTTATCCAGTAATTGCCTGTTGTTACAGTTATCCAGTAATTGCCTGTTGTTACAGTTATCCAGTAATTGCCTGTTGTTACAGTTATCCAGTAATTGCCTGTTGTTACAGTTATCCAGCAATTGCCTGTTGTTACAGTTATCCAGTAATTGCCTGTTGTTACAGTTATCCAGTAATTGCCTGTTGTTACAGTTATCCAGTAATTGCCTGTTGTTACAGTTATCCAGTAATTGCCTGCTGTTACAGTTATCCAGTAATTGCCTGTTGTTACAGTTATCCAGTAATTGCCTGCTGTTACAGTTATCCAGTAATTGCCTGTTGTTACAGTTATCCAGTAATTGCCTGCTGTTACAGTTATCCAGTAATTGCCTGTTGTTACAGTTATCCAGTAATTGCCTGTTGTTACAGTTATCCAGCAATTGCCTGTTGTTACAGTTATCCAGTAATTGCCTGCTGTTACAGTTATCCAGTAATTGCCTGTTGTTACAGTTATCCAGTAATTGCCTGTTGTTACAGTTATCCAGTAATTGCCTGCTGTTACAGTTATCCAGTAATTGCCTGTTGTTACAGTTATCCAGTAATTGCCTGCTGTTACAGTTATCCAGTAATTGCCTGTTGTTACAGTTATCCAGTAATTGCCTGCTGTTACAGTTATCCAGTAATTGCCTGTTGTTACAGTTATCCAGTAATTGCCTGCTTGTTACAGTTATCCAGCAATTGCCTGTTGTTACAGTTATCCAGTAATTGCCTGTTGTTACAGTTATCCAGTAATTGCCTGCTGTTACAGTTATCCAGTAATTGCCTGTTGTTACAGTTATCCAGCAATTGCCTGTTGTTACAGTTATCCAGTAATTGCCTGCTGTTACAGTTATCCAGTAATTGCCTGTTGTTACAGTTATCCAGCAATTGCCTGCTGTTACAGTTATCCAGTAATTGCCTGTTGTTACAGTTATCCAGCAATTGCCTGCTGTTACAGTTATCCAGTAATTGCCTGCTGTTACAGTTATCCAGTAATTGCCTGTTGTTACAGTTATCCAGTAATTGCCTGTTGTTACAGTTATCCAGTAATTGCCTGCTGTTACAGTTATCCAGTAATTGCCTGTTGTTACAGTTATCCAGTAATTGCCTGTTGTTACAGTTATCCAGTAATTGCCTGCTGTTACAGTTATCCAGTAATTGCCTGTTGTTACAGTTATCCAGTAATTGCCTGTTGTTACAGTTATCCAGTAATTGCCTGTTGTTACAGTTATCCAGTAATTGCCTGCTGTTACAGTTATCCAGTAATTGCCTGCTGTTACAGTTATCCAGTAATTGCCTGTTGTTACAGTTATCCAGTAATTGCCTGTTGTTACAGTTATCCAGTAATTGCCTGTTGTTACAGTTATCCAGTAATTGCCTGATGTTACAGTTATCCAGCAATTGCCTGTTGTTACAGTTATCCAGTAATTGCCTGCTGTTACAGTTATCCAGTAATTGCCTGCTGTTACAGTTATCCAGCAATTGCCTGTTGTTACAGTTATCCAGTAATTGCCTGTTGTTACAGTTATCCAGCAATTGCCTGTTGTTACAGTTATCCAGTAATTGCCTGCTGTTACAGTTATCCAGTAATTGCCTGTTGTTACAGTTATCCAGTAATTGCCTGTTGTTACAGTTATCCAGTAATTGCCTGTTGTTACAGTTATCCAGTAATTGCCTGCTGTTACAGTTATCCAGTAATTGCCTGTTGTTACAGTTATCCAGTAATTGCCTGTTGTTACAGTTATCCAGCAATTGCCTGTTGTTACAGTTATCCAGTAATTGCCTGCTGTTACAGTTATCCAGTAATTGCCTGTTGTTACAGTTATCCAGTAATTGCCTGTTGTTACAGTTATCCAGCAATTGCCTGTTGTTACAGTTATCCAGTAATTGCCTGTTGTTACAGTTATCCAGTAATTGCCTGCTGTTACAGTTATCCAGTAATTGCCTGTTGTTACAGTTATCCAGTAATTGCCTGCTGTTACAGTTATCCAGTAATTGCCTGTTGTTTACAGTTATCCAGTAATTGCCTGTTGTTACAGTTATCCAGTAATTGCCTGTTGTTACAGTTATCCAGTAATTGCCTGCTGTTACAGTTATCCAGTAATTGCCTGTTGTTACAGTTATCCAGTAATTGCCTGTTGTTACAGTTATCCAGTAATTGCCTGCTGTTACAGTTATCCAGTAATTGCCTGCTGTTACAGTTATCCAGTAATTGCCTGCTGTTACAGTTATCCAGCAATTGCCTGTTGTTACAGTTATCCAGTAATTGCCTGCTGTTACAGTTATCCAGCAATTGCCTGTTGTTACAGTTATCCAGCAATTGCCTGTTGTTACAGTTATCCAGCAATTGCCTGTTGTTACAGTTATCCAGTAATTGCCTGTTGTTACAGTTATCCAGTAATTGCCTGTTGTTACAGTTATCCAGTAATTGCCTGCTGTTACAGTTATCCAGTAATTGCCTGCTGTTACAGTTATCCAGTAATTGCCTGTTGTTACAGTTATCCAGTAATTGCCTGTTGTTACAGTTATCCAGTAATTGCCTGTTGTTACAGTTATCCAGTAATTGCCTGCTGTTACAGTTATCCAGTAATTGCCTGTTGTTACAGTTATCCAGTAATTGCCTGTTGTTACAGTTATCCAGTAATTGCCTGTTGTTACAGTTATCCAGTAATTGCCTGTTGTTACAGTTATCCAGTAATTGCCTGCTGTTACAGTTATCCAGTAATTGCCTGTTGTTACAGTTATCCAGTAATTGCCTGTTGTTACAGTTATCCAGTAATTGCCTGCTGTTACAGTTATCCAGTAATTGCCTGTTGTTACAGTTATCCAGTAATTGCCTGTTGTTACAGTTATCCAGTAATTGCCTGTTGTTACAGTTATCCAGTAATTGCCTGTTGTTACAGTTATCCAGTAATTGCCTGTTGTTACAGTTATCCAGTAATTGCCTGTTGTTACAGTTATCCAGTAATTGCCTGTTGTTACAGTTATCCAGTAATTGCCTGCTGTTACAGTTATCCAGTAATTGCCTGCTGTTACAGTTATCCAGTAATTGCCTGCTGTTACAGTTATCCAGTAATTGCCTGCTGTTACAGTTATCCAGCAATTGCCTGTTGTTACAGTTATCCAGTAATTGCCTGCTGTTACAGTTATCCAGTAATTGCCTGCTGTTACAGTTATCCAGTAATTGCCTGCTGTTACAGTTATCCAGTAATTGCCTGTTGTTACAGTTATCCAGTAATTGCCTGCTGTTACAGTTATCCAGTAATTGCCTGTTGTTACAGTTATCCAGTAATTGCCTGCTGTTACAGTTATCCAGTAATTGCCTGTTGTTACAGTTATCCAGTAATTGCCTGCTGTTACAGTTATCCAGTAATTGCCTGTTGTTACAGTTATCCAGTAATTGCCTGTTGTTACAGTTATCCAGTAATTGCCTGCTGTTACAGTTATCCAGTAATTGCCTGTTGTTACAGTTATCCAGCAATTGCCTGCTGTTACAGTTATCCAGTAATTGCCTGTTGTTACAGTTATCCAGTAATTGCCTGCTGTTACAGTTATCCAGTAATTGCCTGTTGTTACAGTTATCCAGTAATTGCCTGCTGTTACAGTTATCCAGCAATTGCCTGTTGTTACAGTTATCCAGTAATTGCCTGTTGTTACAGTTATCCAGTAATTGCCTGTTGTTACAGTTATCCAGTAATTGCCTGTTGTTACAGTTATCCAGTAATTGCCTGTTGTTACAGTTATCCAGCAATTGCCTGTTGTTACAGTTATCCAGTAATTGCCTGTTGTTACAGTTATCCAGTAATTGCCTGTTGTTACAGTTATCCAGTAATTGCCTGCTGTTACAGTTATCCAGTAATTGCCTGTTGTTACAGTTATCCAGTAATTGCCTGTTGTTACAGTTATCCAGTAATTGCCTGCTGTTACAGTTATCCAGTAATTGCCTGTTGTTACAGTTATCCAGTAATTGCCTGTTGTTACAGTTATCCAGTAATTGCCTGTTGTTACAGTTATCCAGCAATTGCCTGTTGTTACAGTTATCCAGTAATTGCCTGTTGTTACAGTTATCCAGTAATTGCCTGCTGTTACAGTTATCCAGTAATTGCCTGTTGTTACAGTTATCCAGTAATTGCCTGTTGTTACAGTTATCCAGCAATTGCCTGTTGTTACAGTTATCCAGTAATTGCCTGTTGTTACAGTTATCCAGTAATTGCCTGCTGTTACAGTTATCCAGTAATTGCCTGTTGTTACAGTTATCCAGTAATTGCCTGTTGTTACAGTTATCCAGTAATTGCCTGTTGTTACAGTTATCCAGTAATTGCCTGTTGTTACAGTTATCCAGCAATTGCCTGTTGTTACAGTTATCCAGTAATTGCCTGCTGTTACAGTTATCCAGTAATTGCCTGTTGTTACAGTTATCCAGTAATTGCCTGTTGTTACAGTTATCCAGTAATTGCCTGCTGTTACAGTTATCCAGTAATTGCCTGTTGTTACAGTTATCCAGTAATTGCCTGTTGTTACAGTTATCCAGTAATTGCCTGTTGTTACAGTTATCCAGTAATTGCCTGTTGTTACAGTTATCCAGTAATTGCCTGTTGTTACAGTTATCCAGTAATTGCCTGTTGTTACAGTTATCCAGTAATTGCCTGCTGTTACAGTTATCCAGTAATTGCCTGTTGTTACAGTTATCCAGTAATTGCCTGCTGTTACAGTTATCCAGTAATTGCCTGTTGTTACAGTTATCCAGTAATTGCCTGTTGTTACAGTTATCCAGCAATTGCCTGTTGTTACAGTTATCCAGTAATTGCCTGCTGTTACAGTTATCCAGCAATTGCCTGTTGTTACAGTTATCCAGTAATTGCCTGTTGTTACAGTTATCCAGTAATTGCCTGCTGTTACAGTTATCCAGTAATTGCCTGCTGTTACAGTTATCCAGTAATTGCCTGCTGTTACAGTTATCCAGCAATTGCCTGCTGTTACAGTTATCCAGTAATTGCCTGCTGTTACAGTTATCCAGTAATTGCCTGTTGTTACAGTTATCCAGCAATTGCCTGCTGTTACAGTTATCCAGTAATTGCCTGTTGTTACAGTTATCCAGTAATTGCCTGCTGTTACAGTTATCCAGTAATTGCCTGTTGTTACAGTTATCCAGTAATTGCCTGCTGTTACAGTTATCCAGCAATTGCCTGTTGTTACAGTTATCCAGTAATTGCCTGCTGTTACAGTTATCCAGCAATTGCCTGTTGTTACAGTTATCCAGTAATTGCCTGCTGTTACAGTTATCCAGTAATTGCCTGCTGTTACAGTTATCCAGTAATTGCCTGTTGTTACAGTTATCCAGTAATTGCCTGCTGTTACAGTTATCCAGTAATTGCCTGTTGTTACAGTTATCCAGTAATTGCCTGCTGTTACAGTTATCCAGCAATTGCCTGTTGTTACAGTTATCCAGTAATTGCCTGTTGTTACAGTTATCCAGTAATTGCCTGTTGTTACAGTTATCCAGTATTGCCTGCTGTTACAGTTATCCAGTGATTGCCTGCTGTTACAGTTATCCAGTAATTGCCTGCTGTTACAGTTATCCAGCAATTGCCTGCTGTTACAGTTATCCAGTAATTGCCTGCTGTTACAGTTATCCAGCAATTGCCTGCTGTTACAGTTATCCAGCAATTGCCTGTTGTTACAGTTATCCAGTAATTGCCCTGCTGTTACAGTTATCCAGTAATTGCCTGCTGTTACAGTTATCCAGCAATTGCCTGCTGTTACAGTTATCCAGTAATTGCCTGCTGTTACAGTTATCCAGTAATTGCCTGCTGTTACAGTTATCCAGTAATTGCCTGCTGTTACAGTTATCCAGTAATTGCCTGTTGTTACAGTTATCCAGTAATTGCCTGCTGTTACAGTTATCCAGCAATTGCCTGTTGTTACAGTTATCCAGTAATTGCCTGTTGTTACAGTTATCCAGTAATTGCCTGTTGTTACAGTTATCCAGTAATTGCCTGTTGTTACAGTTATCCAGTAATTGCCTGTTGTTACAGTTATCCAGTAATTGCCTGTTGTTACAGTTATCCAGTAATTGCCTGTTGTTACAGTTATCCAGTAATTGCCTGTTGTTACAGTTATCCAGTAATTGCCTGTTGTTACAGTTATCCAGTAATTGCCTGCTGTTACAGTTATCCAGTAATTGCCTGTTGTTACAGTTATCCAGTAATTGCCTGTTGTTACAGTTATCCAGTAATTGCCTGTTGTTACAGTTATCCAGTAATTGCCTGTTGTTACAGTTATCCAGTAATTGCCTGTTGTTACAGTTATCCAGCAATTGCCTGTTGTTACAGTTATCCAGTAATTGCCTGTTGTTACAGTTATCCAGTAATTGCCTGTTGTTACAGTTATCCAGCAATTGCCTGCTGTTACAGTTATCCAGTAATTGCCTGCTGTTACAGTTATCCAGTAATTGCCTGTTGTTACAGTTATCCAGTAATTGCCTGCTGTTACAGTTATCCAGTAATTGCCTGTTGTTACAGTTATCCAGCAATTGCCTGTTGTTACAGTTATCCAGTAATTGCCTGCTGTTACAGTTATCCAGAATTGCCTGTTGTTACAGTTATCCAGTAATTGCCTGTTGTTACAGTTATCCAGCAATTGCCTGTTGTTACAGTTATCCAGTAATTGCCTGTTGTTACAGTTATCCAGTAATTGCCTGTTGTTACAGTTATCCAGCAATTGCCTGTTGTTACAGTTATCCAGTAATTGCCTGTTGTTACAGTTATCCAGCAATTGCCTGTTGTTACAGTTATCCAGTAATTGCCTGTTGTTACAGTTATCCAGCAATTGCCTGTTGTTACAGTTATCCAGTAATTGCCTGCTGTTACAGTTATCCAGTAATTGCCTGTTGTTACAGTTATCCAGTAATTGCCTGTTGTTACAGTTATCCAGTAATTGCCTGTTGTTACAGTTATACAGTAATTGCCTGCTGTTACAGTTATCCAGTAATTGCCTGTTGTTACAGTTATCCAGTAATTGCCTGTTGTTACAGTTATCCAGTAATTGCCTGTTGTTACAGTTATCCAGTAATTGCCTGTTGTTACAGTTATCCAGTAATTGCCTGCTGTTACAGTTATCCAGTAATTGCCTGCTGTTACAGTTATCCAGTAATTGCCTGTTGTTACAGTTATCCAGTAATTGCCTGCTGTTACAGTTATCCAGCAATTGCCTGCTGTTACAGTTATCCAGTAATTGCCTGCTGTTACAGTTATCCAGTAATTGCCTGCTGTTACAGTTATCCAGTAATTGCCTGCTGTTACAGTTATCCAGTAATTGCCTGCTGTTACAGTTATCCAGTAATTGCCTGTTGTTACAGTTATCCAGTAATTGCCTGCTGTTACAGTTATCCAGTAATTGCCTGTTGTGACAGTTATCCAGTAATTGCCTGTTGTTACAGTTATCCAGTAATTGCCTGTTGTTACAGTTATCCAGTAATTGCCTGCTGTTACAGTTATCCAGTAATTGCCTGTTGTTACAGTTATCCAGTAATTGCCTGCTGTTACAGTTATCCAGTAATTGCCTGTTGTTACAGTTATCCAGCAATTGCCTGTTGTTACAGTTATCCAGCAATTGCCTGTTGTTACAGTTATCCAGTAATTGCCTGTTGTTACAGTTATCCAGCAATTGCCTGTTGTTACAGTTATCCAGTAATTGCCTGTTGTTACAGTTATCCAGTAATTGCCTGTTGTTACAGTTATCCAGCAATTGCCTGTTGTTACAGTTATCCAGCAATTGCCTGTTGTTACAGTTATCCAGTAATTGCCTGTTGTTACAGTTATCCAGCAATTGCCTGTTGTTACAGTTATCCAGCAATTGCCTGTTGTTACAGTTATCCAGTAATTGCCTGTTGTTACAGTTATCCAGTAATTGCCTGTTGTTACAGTTATCCAGCAATTGCCTGCTGTTACAGTTATCCAGTAATTGCCTGTTGTTACAGTTATCCAGCAATTGCCTGTTGTTACAGTTATCCAGTAATTGCCTGCTGTTACAGTTATCCAGTAATTGCCTGTTGTTACAGTTATCCAGTAATTGCCTGTTGTTACAGTTATCCAGTAATTGCCTGTTGTTACAGTTATCCAGTAATTGCCTGTTGTTACAGTTATCCAGTAATTGCCTGTTGTTACAGTTATCCAGTAATTGCCTGTTGTTACAGTTATCCAGTAATTGCCTGCTGTTACAGTTATCCAGTAATTGCCTGTTGTTACAGTTATCCAGCAATTGCCTGTTGTTACAGTTATCCAGTAATTGCCTGTTGTTACAGTTATCCAGCAATTGCCTGTTGTTACAGTTATCCAGTAATTGCCTGTTGTTACAGTTATCCAGTAATTGCCTGTTGTTACAGTTATCCAGTAATTGCCTGCTGTTACAGTTATCCAGTAATTGCCTGTTGTTACAGTTATCCAGTAATTGCCTGTTGTTACAGTTATCCAGTAATTGCCTGTTGTTACAGTTATCCAGCAATTGCCTGTTGTTACAGTTATCCAGCAATTGCCTGTTGTTACAGTTATCCAGCAATTGCCTGCTGTTACAGTTATCCAGTAATTGCCTGTTGTTACAGTTATCCAGTAATTGCCTGTTGTTACAGTTATCCAGTAATTGCCTGTTGTTACAGTTATCCAGTAATTGCCTGTTGTTACAGTTATCCAGTAATTGCCTGTTGTTACAGTTATCCAGTAATTGCCTGCTGTTACAGTTATCCAGTAATTGCCTGCTGTTACAGTTATCCAGTAATTGCCTGTTGTTACAGTTATCCAGTAATTGCCTGTTGTTACAGTTATCCAGTAATTGCCTGTTGTTACAGTTATCCAGTAATTGCCTGTTGTTACAGTTATCCAGTAATTGCCTGTTGTTACAGTTATCCAGTAATTGCCTGCTGTTACAGTTATCCAGTAATTGCCTGTTGTTACAGTTATCCAGTAATTGCCTGCTGTTACAGTTATCCAGCAATTGCCTGTTGTTACAGTTATCCAGTAATTGCCTGCTGTTACAGTTATCCAGCAATTGCCTGCTGTTACAGTTATCCAGTAATTGCCTGTTGTTACAGTTATCCAGTAATTGCCTGTTGTTACAGTTATCCAGTAATTGCCTGCTGTTACAGTTATCCAGTAATTGCCTGCTGTTACAGTTATCCAGTAATTGCCTGCTGTTACAGTTATCCAGTAATTGCCTGCTGTTACAGTTATCCAGCAATTGCCTGCTGTTACAGTTATCCAGTAATTGCCTGTTGTTACAGTTATCCAGCAATTGCCTGCTGTTACAGTTATCCAGTAATTGCCTGTTGTTACAGTTATCCAGCAATTGCCTGTTGTTACAGTTATCCAGTAATTGCCTGTTGTTACAGTTATCCAGCAATTGCCTGTTGTTACAGTTATCCAGTAATTGCCTGTTGTTACAGTTATCCAGTAATTGCCTGTTGTTACAGTTATCCAGCAATTGCCTGTTGTTACAGTTATCCAGCAATTGCCTGTTGTTACAGTTATCCAGCAATTGCCTGTTGTTACAGTTATCCAGCAATTGCCTGTTGTTACAGTTATCCAGTAATTGCCTGTTGTTACAGTTATCCAGTAATTGCCTGCTGTTACAGTTATCCAGTAATTGCCTGTTGTTACAGTTATCCAGTAATTGCCTGTTGTTACAGTTATCCAGTAATTGCCTGTTGTTACAGTTATCCAGTAATTGCCTGTTGTTACAGTTATCCAGTAATTGCCTGTTGTTACAGTTATCCAGTAATTGCCTGCTGTTACAGTTATCCAGTAATTGCCTGTTGTTACAGTTATCCAGTAATTGCCTGTTGTTACAGTTATCCAGTAATTGCCTGCTGTTACAGTTATCCAGTAATTGCCTGTTGTTACAGTTATCCAGTAATTGCCTGCTGTTACAGTTATCCAGTAATTGCCTGTTGTTACAGTTATCCAGCAATTGCCTGCTGTTACAGTTATCCAGCAATTGCCTGTTGTTACAGTTATCCAGTAATTGCCTGTTGTTACAGTTATCCAGCAATTGCCTGCTGTTACAGTTATCCAGCAATTGCCTGTTGTTACAGTTATCCAGCAATTGCCTGCTGTTACAGTTATCCAGCAATTGCCTGTTGTTACAGTTATCCAGCAATTGCCTGCTGTTACAGTTATCCAGCAATTGCCTGTTGTTACAGTTATCCAGTAATTGCCTGCTGTTACAGTTATCCAGCAATTGCCTGTTGTTACAGTTATCCAGTAATTGCCTGCTGTTACAGTTATCCAGCAATTGCCTGTTGTTACAGTTATCCAGTAATTGCCTGTTGTTACAGTTATCCAGTAATTGCCTGTTGTTACAGTTATCCAGTAATTGCCTGTTGTTACAGTTATCCAGTAATTGCCTGCTGTTACAGTTATCCAGCAATTGCCTGTTGTTACAGTTATCCAGTAATTGCCTGCTGTTACAGTTATCCAGTAATTGACTGCTGTTACAGTTATCCAGCAATTGCCCATTGTTACATTTACCCAGCAATTGCCTGTTGTTACAGTTATCCAGGAATTGCCCGTTGTTACAGTTACCCAGCAATTGCCTGTTGTTACAGTTATCCAGGAATTGCCTGTTGTTACAGTTATCCAGCAATTGCCCGTTGTTACAGTTATCCAGCAATTGCCTGTTGTTACAGTTATCCAGCAATTGCCTGTTGTTACAGTTATCCAGATTGCCTGCTGTTACAGTTATCCAGCAAGTTGCCCGTGTTACAGTTATCCAGCATTGCCTGTTGTTACAGTTATCCAGTAATTGCCTGCTGTAGGGTTATCCAGATTGCCTGCTGTTCACAGTTACCCAGGCAATTGCCTGTTGTTACAGTTATCCAGTAATTGCCTGCTGTTACAGTTATCCAGCATTGCGTGCTCTTACAGTTATCCAGCAATTGCCTGTTGTTACAGTTATCCAGCAATTGCTCTGTTGTAACAGTTATCCAGCAATTGCCTGTTGTAACAGTTATCCAGTAATTGCCTGCTGTTACAGTTATCCAGTAATTGCCTGTTGTTACAGTTATCCAGTAATTGCCTGCTGTTACAGTTATCCAGCAATTGCCTGTTGTTACAGTTATCCAGCAATTGCCTGTTGTTACAGTTATCCAGCAATTGCCTGTTGTTACAGTTATCCAGTAATTGCCTGTTGTTACAGTTATCCAGTAATTGCCTGTTGTTACAGTTATCCAGTAATTGCCTGTTGTTACAGTTATCCAGTAATTGCCTGTTGTTACAGTTATCCAGCAATTGCCTGTTGTTACAGTTATCCAGTAATTGCCTGCTGTTACAGTTATCCAGTAATTGCCTGTTGTTACAGTTATCCAGTAATTGCCTGCTGTTACAGTTATCCAGTAATTGCCTGTTGTTACAGTTATCCAGTAATTGCCTGCTGTTACAGTTATCCAGTAATTGCCTGTTGTTACAGTTATCCAGTAATTGCCTGTTGTTACAGTTATCCAGCAATTGCCTGTTGTTACAGTTATCCAGCAATTGCCTGTTGTTACAGTTATCCAGCAATTGCCTGCTGTTACAGTTATCCAGTAATTGCCTGTTGTTACAGTTATCCAGTAATTGCCTGATGTTACAGTTATCCAGCAATTGCCTGCTGTTACAGTTATCCAGTGATTGCCTGTTGTTACAGTTATCCAGCAATTGCCTGTTGTTACAGTTATCCAGCAATTGCCTGTTGTTACTGTTATCCAGCATTTGCCTGCTGTTACAGTTATCCAGCAATTGCCTGTTGTTACAGTTATCCAGCAATTGCCTGTTGTTACAGTTATCCAGCAATTGCCTGTTGTTACAGTTATCCAGCAATTGCCTGTTGTTACAGTTATCCAGTAATTGCCTGTTGTTACAGTTATCCAGTAATTGCCTGCTGTTACAGTTATCCAGTAATTGCCTGCTGTTACAGTTATCCAGTAATTGCCTGCTGTTACAGTTATCCAGCAATTGCCTGTTGTTACAGTTATCCAGTAATTGCCTGCTGTTACAGTTATCCAGCAATTGCCTGCTGTTACAGTTATCCAGCAATTGCCTGTTGTTACAGTTATCCAGCAATTGCCTGTTGTTACAGTTATGCAGTAATTGCCTGCTGTTACTGTTATCCAGCAATTGCCTGCTGTTACAGTTATCCAGCAATTGCCTGTTGTTACAGTTATGCAGTAATTGCCTGCTGTTACTGTTATCCAGCAATTGCCTGCTGTTACAGTTATCCAGCAATTGCCTGTTGTTACAGTTATCCAGCAATTGCCTGCTGTTACAGTTATCCAGCAATTGCCTGCTCTTACAGTTATCCAGCAATTGCCCGTTGTTACAGTTATCCAGTAATTGCCTGTTGTTACAGTTATCCAGCAATTGCCTGTTGTTACAGTTATCCAGCAATTGCCGGCTGTTACAGTTATCCAGCAATTGCCTGTTGTTACAGTTATCCAGTAATTGCCTGCTGTTACAGTTATCCAGCAATTGCCTGTTGTTACAGTTATCCAGTAATTGCCTGCTGTTACAGTTATCCAGCAATTGCCTGCTGTTACAGTTATCCAGTGATTGCCTGTTGTTACAGTTATCCAGTAATTGCCTGTTGTTACAGTTATCCAGCAATTGCCTGTTGTTACAGTTATCCAGTAATTGCCTGTTGTTACAGTTATCCAGTAATTGCCAGTTGTTACAGTTATCCAGTAATTGCCTGTTGTTACAGTTATCCAGTAATTGCCTGTTGTTACAGTTATCCAGTAATTGCCTGCTGTTACAGTTATCCAGTAATTGCCTGCTGTTACAGTTATCCAGCAATTGCCTGTTGTTACAGTTATCCAGTAATTGCCTGTTGTTACAGTTATCCAGCAATTGCCTGCTGTTACAGTTATCCAGCAATTGCCTGTTGTTACAGTTATCCAGTAATTGCCTGTTGTTACAGTTATCCAGCAATTGCCTGCTGTTACAGTTATCCAGCAATTGCCTGCTGTTACAGTTATCCAGTAATTGCCTGTTGTTACAGTTATCCAGCAATTGCCTGTTGTTACAGTTATCCAGTAATTGCCTGCTGTTACAGTTATCCAGTAATTGCCTGTTGTTACAGTTATCCAGCAATTGCCAGTTGTTACAGTTATCCAGCAATTGCCTGCTGTTACAGTTATCCAGTAATTGCCTGTTGTTACAGTTATCCAGTGATTGCCTGATGTTACAGTTATCCAGCAATTGCCTGCTGTTACAGTTATCCAGTGATTGCCTGCTGTTACAGTTATCCAGCAATTGCCTGTTGTTACAGTTATCCAGTGATTGCCTGTTGTGTACAGTTATCCAACAATTGCCTGTTGTTACAGTTATCCAGTGATTGCCTGTTGTGTACAGTTATCCAGCAATTGCCTGCTGTTACAGTTATCCAGCAATTGCCCGTTGTGTACAGTTTTTTTAAATTATTTTTTTATGGGATGTGGGCGTCACTGGCAAGGCCAGCATTTATTGCCCATCCTTAATTGCCCTCGAGAAGGTGGGGGTGAGCCACCTTCTTGAACTGCTGCAGTCCAAGTGGTGAAGGTACTCCCACAGTGTTGTTAGGTAGGGAGTTCCAGGATTTTGACCCAGTGACGATGAAGGATTGGTGATATACTTCTTAGTGAGGATTGTGCGTGACTTGGAGAGGAACTTGGAGGTGGTGGTGTTCCCATGCACCTGCTGCCCTTGTCCTTCTAGGTGGAAGAGGTCATGGGTTTGGGAGGTACAGCCGAAGAAGCCTTGGTGAGTTGCTGCAGTGCATCTTGTAGATGGTACACACTGCAGCCACAGTAAGCAGGTGGTGGAGGGAGTGAATGTTTAAGGTTGTGGATGGGGTGCCAATCAAGCGGGCTGCTTTGTCCTGAATGGTGTCGAGCTTCTTGAGTGTTGTTGGAGCTGCACTCATCCAGGCAAGTGGAGTGTATTCAATCACACTCCTTACTTGTGCCTTGTAGATGGTGGAAAGGCTTTGGGGAGTCAGGAGAATACCTAGTCACTGCAGAATACCTAGCCTCTGACCTGCTCTTGTTGCCACAGTAATTATGTGGCTGGTCCAGTTAAGTTTCTGGTCAATGGTGACTCCCAGGATGTTGATGGTGGGGGATTCGGCGATGGTAATGCCGTTGAATGTCAAGGGAAGGTGATTCGACTCTCCCTTATTGGAGATAGTCATTGCCTGGCACTTCTGTGGCATGAATGTTACCTGCCACTTATCCCAAGCCTGAACGTCGTCCAGGTCTTGCGGCATGCGAGCATAGACGGCTTCATTATCTGAGGAGTTGTGAATGGAACTGAACACTGTGCAGTCATCAGCGAACATCCCCACTTCTGACCTTATGATGGAGGGAAGGTCATTGATGAAGCAGCTGAAGATGGTTGGGCCTAGGACACTGCCCTGAGGAACTCCTGCAGCGATGTCCTGGGGCTGTGATGATTGACCTTCAACCACCACAACCATCTTCCTTTGTGCTAGGTTTGACTCCAGCCAGTGGAAAGTCCCCCCCTCCCCCGACCCCCCCCCCCCCCACCCCCCCACGCCCGATTCCCATTGACTTCAATTTTACTCAGGCTCCTTGATGCTACACTCGGTCAAATGCTGCCTTGATGTCAAGGGCTGTCACTCTCACCTCACCTCTGGAATTCAGCTCCTTTGTCCATGTTTGGGCCAAGGCTGTAATGAGGTCAGGAACCGACTGGTCTTGGCGGAAATCAAACTGGGAATCAGTGAGCAGGTTTTTGGTGAGTAAGTGCCACTTGATAGCACTGTCGATGACACCTTCCATCACTTTGCTGAAGATTGAGAGTAGACTGATGGGCCAGTAATTGTCCGGGTTGGATTTGTCCTGCTTTTTGTGGACAGGACATACCTGGGCAGTTTTCCACATTGTCGGATAGATGCAGTGTTGTAGTTGTACTGGGTCAGCTTGGCTAGAGGCGAGGCTCGTTCTGGAGCACAAGTCTTCAGCATGATAGCTGGGATGTTGTCAGGGCCCATAGCCTTTGCTGTATCCAGTGTGCTCAGCCGTTTCTTGATATCATGGGGGGTGAATCGAATTGGCTGAAGACTGGCTTCTGTGAGGGTGGGGGTGGTGGTGGTGGAGGGGGAGCGGGGTTTGCTAGTGCTGTTGGCGAGGGTTTAAACTAATTTGGCAGGGGGATGGGCACCAGGATGTAGCATTAGAAAGGAGAAATAAAGTGCACAAAGGATTGGAAGAGACAAATAGCACTAGAGTAAGAAATAGTAAGGTATTAGGTGGGGTCAGACTAAGAGAGAAGACAAAAAGGTCGAAGACAGGTTTACAGTGCATGTGTGTAAATGCACGAAGTGTGGTAAATAAAGATGGTGAGCTGCAGGCGCAAATAGCCACATGGGAATATGATGTCGTGGCAATAACGGAGACCTGGCTCAAAAAAGGGCAGGCTTGGTTTTTAAATATAAGGTGTTCAGGAAAGATAGGGAAGGAAAGAAAGGAGGTGGGGTGACAGTATTGATTAAGGAGAATATTACAGTGCTGGAGAGAGAGGATGTCCTCGAGGGGTCAAGGACAGAATCTATTTGGTTAGAGTTAATAAACAATAGAGGTGCCTTTACACTACTAGGTGTATCTATAGGCCACCAACTAGTGGGAAAGATCTAGAGGAGCAGATTTGCAGGGAAATTACAGAGAGGTGCAAAATCTATAGAGTAGCGATAATGGGGGACTCCAATTATCCTAATATAGACTGGGATAGTAATAGTGTAAAAGGCAGAGAGAGGGAAGAATTTCTGAAGTGTGTTCAGGAGAACTTTCTTGATCAGTATGTTTCCGAGCCAACGAGGAAGGAGGCATTGCTGGATCTGGTTCTGGGAATGAGGTGAGTCAAGGGGAGAAAGTGTCAGTAGGAGAACATTTAGGAAACAGTGATCATAGTATAGGTTTAGATTAGCTATTGAATAGGACAGGGAGCAATCTAGAGTAAAAATACTTAATTGGAGGAGGGCAAATTTCAGTGGGTTGAGAACGGACCTGGCCCGGGTAAATTGGAATCAAAGATTGGCAGGCAAAACTGTAATCGAACAATGGGCTGCCTTTAAAGAGGAGATGGTTCGGGTACAGTCGAGGTACATTCCCACGAGGGGGAAAGGTAGGGCAACTATAGCCAGAGCTCCCAGGATGACGCAAGAGATAGAGAGTAAGATGAAGCAGAAAAAGAGTGTGTATGACAGATATCAGGTTGAGAATACAAGTGAGAATCAGGCTGAATATAGAAAAGTCAGAGGGGAAGTGAAAATGAAGATAAGAAGGGCAAAGAGAGAGTATGAGAATAGATTGGCAGCTAACATAGTAGGGAATCCAAAAGTCTTCTATAGGCATATAAATAGTAAACAGGCAGTAAGAGGATGAGTGGGGCAGATTAGGGACCAAAAAGAAGACCTACGCATGGAGGCAGAGGGCGTGGCTGAGGTACTAAATGAGTACTTTGCATCTGTCTTCACCAAGGAAGAAGATGCTGCCAAAGTCATAGTGAAAGAGGAGGTAGTGGAGATACAGGATGAGATAAAAATTGATAAAGGGGAAGGCTGGCTGTAGTTAAAGTAGGTAAGTCATCAGGACCAGATGGGATGCATCCTAGGATGCTGAGGGAAGTTAAGGAGGAAATCGCGGAGGTACTGGCCATAATCTTCTAATCCTCCTTAGATGCGGGTTGGTGCCAGAGGACTGGAGAATTGCAAATGTTACACCCTTGTTCAAAATATGGTGTAAGGATAAACCCAGCAACTACAGGCCAGTCATTTTAACCTCGGTAGTGGGGGAGCTTTTAGAAATGATAATCAGGGACAAAGTTAACAGTCACTTAGACAAGTGTGGATTAATTAAGGAAAGCCAGCATGGATTTATTAAAGGCAAATCGTGTTTAACTAACTTGATCGAGTTTTTTGATGAGATAACAGAGAGGGTTGATGAGGGCAATGTGGTTGACATGGTGTACATGGACTTCCAAAAGGCGTTTGATAAAGTGCCGCATAATAGGCTTGCCAGCAAAGTTGAAGCCCATGGAAAAAAAGGGACAGCGACAGCATGGATACGAAATTGGCTAAGTGACAGGAACCAGAGGGTAGTGGCGAATGGTTGCTTTTCGAACTGGAGGAAGGTATACAGTGGTGTTTCCCAGGGGTCGCTACTAGGACCACTGCTTTTCTTGATATATATTAATAACTTGGACTTGGGTGCACAAGGCACAATTTCAAAATTTTCAGATGACACAAAACTTGGATGTATAGTGAACAGTGAGGAGGATAGTGATAGACTTCAAGAAGACATAGACAGGCTGGTGAAATGGGCAGACATGGGGCGGACAAGGGAACGGTAGCATAGTGGTAATGTCACTGGGCTAGTAATCCAGAGCCCTGGACTAATGATCCAGAGACGTGAGTTCAAATCCCACCATGGCAGCTGGGGAATTTAAATTCATTTAATTAAATAAATCTGGAATAATTACTAGTATCAGTAACCATGAAACTATCGGATTATCGTAAAAACCCATCTGGTTCACTCATGTCCTTTAGCAAAAGAAATCTGCCGTCCTTACCTGGTCTGGCCTATATGTGACTCCAGACCCACAGCAATGTGGTTGACTCTTAACTGCCCTCTGAAATGGCCTAGCAAGTCACTCAGTTGCAACAAACCGCTATGAAACACAATAATAAGAATGAAACTGGATGGACCACCCAGCATCGGCTGCGGACACGGCAACGGCACACCCAGCCCAATCGACCCTGCAAGGTCCTCCTCACCAACATCTGGGAACTTGTGCCAAAATTGGGAGAGCTGTCCCACAGACTAGTCAAGCAACAGCCTGACATAATCATACTCACAGTCCCGTCTTCACACTGAGGACACCCTCCATCGTGTTGTGTGGCACTACCACTGTGCTAAATGGGATAGATAAAGAACAGATCTAGCAGCTCAAAACTGGGCATCCATGAGGCTCTGTGGTTCATCAGCAGCAGCAGAATTGTATTCCACCACAATCTGTAACCTCATGGCCCGTCATATCCCTTACTCTACCATTACCATCAAGCCAGGGGACCAACCCTGGTTCAATAAGGAGTGTAGAAGAGCATGCCAGGAGCAGCACCTAAAAATGAGGTGCCAACCTGGGGAAGCTGCAACACAGGACTACATGCATGCGAAAAAGCGGAAGCAGCATGCTATAGACAGGGCTAAGCGATCCCACAATCAACGGATCAGATCAAAGCTCTGCAGTCCTGTCACATCCAGTCATGAATGGCGGTGGACCATTAAACAACTAACTCAATGATGGTGGAGCCCAGCTTGTGAGTGCAAAAGACAAGGCTGATTGTTTGCAACCATCTTCAGCCAGAAGTGCCGAGTGGATGATCCAGATCGGCCTCCTCCTGAGGTCCCCACCATCACAGAAGCCAGTCTTCAGCCAATTCGATTCACTCCACGTGATATCAAGAAACGGCTGAGCGCACTGGATACAGCAAAGGCTATGGGCCCCGACAACATTCCGGCTATCGTGCTGAAGACTTGTGCTCCAGAACGAGCCTCGCCTCTAGCCAAGCTGTTCCAGTACAGCTTAACACTGGCATCTATCCGACAATGTGGAAAACTGCCCAGGTATGTCCTGTCCACAAAAAGCAGGACAAATCCAACCCAGCCAATTACTGCCCCCATCGACAGTGCTATCAAGCGGCACTTACTCACCAATAACCTGCTCACTGATGCACAGTTTGGGTTCTGCCAAGACCACTCGGCTCCCGACCTCATTACAGCCTTGGTCCAAACATGGACAAAGGAGCTGAATTCCAGAGGTGAGGTGAGAGTGACTGCCCTTGACATCAAGGCAGCATTTGACCGAGTGTGGCATCAAGGAGCCCCAGCAAAATGAAAGTCAATGGGAATCGGGGGGAAAACCACTTGCTGGAGTCATACCTAGTACAAAGGAAGATGGTTGTGGTGGTTGAAGGTCAATCATCACAGCCCCAGGACATCGCTGCAGGAGTTCCTCAGGGCAGTGTCCTAGGCCCAACCATCTTCAGCTGCTTCATCAATGACCTTCCCGCTAACATAAGGTCAGAAATGGGGATGTTCGCTGATGACTGCACAATGTTCAGTGCCATTCACAACTTCTCAGATTATGAAGCAGTACATGTCCATATGCAACAAGACCTGGACGACGTTCAGGCTTGGGCTGATAAGTGGCAGGTAACATTCGTGCCACAGAAATGCCAGGAAATGACTATCTCCGACAAGCGAGAGTCTAACCACCGCCCCTTGACATTCAACGGTATTACGATCGCCGAATCCCCCACCATCAACATCCTGGGGGGTCACCATTGACTAGAAACTTAACTGGATCAGCCACATAAATACTGTGGCAACAAGAGCAGGTCAGAGGCTGGGTATTCTGTGGCAAGTGTCTCATCTCTTGACTCCCCAAAGCCTTTCCACCATCTACAAGGCACAAGTAAGGAATGTGATGGAATACTCTCCACTTGCCTGGATGAGTGCAGCTCCAACAATACTCAAGAAGCTCGACACCATCCAGGACAAAGCAGCACGCTTGATTGGCACCCCATCCACCACTTTAAACATTCACTCCCTCCACCACCGGCGTACCATCTACAGATGCGCTGCAGCAACTCACCAAGGCTTCTTCGGCAGCACCTCCCAAACCTGAGACCTCTTCCACCTAGAACGACAAGGGCAGCAGGCCATGGGAACACCACCACCTCCAAGTTCCCCTCCAAGTCACACACCATCCTGACTTAGAAATATATCGCCGATCCTTGATCGTCGCTGGGTCAAAATCCTGGAACTCCCTCCCTAACAGCACTGTGGGAGTACCTTCACCACACGGACTGCAGCGGTTCAATAAGGCGGCTCACCACCACCTTCTCAAGGACAATTAGGGATGAGCAATAAATGCTGGACTTGCCAGCGACGCCCACATCCCATAACGAATAACAAAAAATGAAATTTAACGCAGAAAAGTGCGAAGTGATACATTTTGGTAGGAAGAACGAGGAGCGGCAATATAAACCAAAGGGTACAATCCTAAAGTGGGTGCATGAATAGCGGTACCTGGGGGTATATGTGCACAAATCATTGAAGCTGGCAGGACAGGTTGAGAAAGAGCTTAAAAAAGCAGACAGTATCATGGGCTTCATAAATAGAATTGAGAGGTCGCACAACACCAGGTTATAGTCCAACAGTTTTATTTTAAATCACAAGCTTTCGGAGTTACAACATAGCAAGATACAACTGAGACAATGAGGTGGAATCGCCTTTGTCTTTGATGTGGTACCTTCCTGGCTGACCTGATTAACTTTATCACACCTCGGCAGATAAACAGTCAGGTTGATTGAATTCAGTTGTCTGCAATTGTAAGTTACACATGCATTGTTCTCTATCTATATATGCTTTGACGATTCTGTATCCCCTCACTTCACCCGATGAAGGAGTTGTAACTCCGAAAGCTTGTGATTTAAAATAAAACTGTTGGACTATAACCTGGTGTTGTGCGACCTCTCAATTTTGTCCACCCCAGTCCAACACCGGCATCTCCGCTTCATAAATAGAGGCAGAGTACAAAAGCAAGGAATTTCTGATGAACCTTTATAAAACACTGGTTTGGCCTCAACTGGAGTATTGTGTTCAATTCTGGGCCCCGCACTTTAGGAAGGATGTGAATGCCTTAGAGAGGGTGCAGAAAAGATTTACGAGAATGATTCCAGGGATAAGGAACTTCAGTTAGACTGGAGAAGCTGGGGATGTTCTCCTTAGAGCAGAGGAGGTTGAGAGAAAATTTGATAGAGGTGTTCAAAATCATGAGAAATCTAGACAGAGTAGATAGAGAGAAACTGTTCCCATTAGTGGAAGGGTCGAGAACCAGAGGACACAGATTTAAGGTGATTGGCAGAAGAACCAAAGGTTACATGTGGAAAAACTTATTTAAGCAGTGAATAGTCAGGATCTGGAATGCACTGCCAGAGAGGGTGGTAGAGGCAGACTCAATTGTGGCTTTCAAAAGGGAATTGGATAATTACCTGAAGGAAAAAAGTTTGCAGGGCTACGGAGAAAGTGCGGGGGTGTGGGACTAGCTGACGTGCTCTTTCAGAGAGCCAGCACGGGCTCGATGGGCCGAATGGCCTCTTTCTGTGCTGTAACCATTCTATGATTGTGCGCCCATTTTTTTCACAATCAAATTTCCAGGCCTTTTTTTTTGCAGGGATATCATCGCAGAGAGATAAGCAGAGAGCTCACTTACCTTGGCTACCTTCCTGAGGGTGTTGAGTACTTTACTTATTTGGGAGGATGACTCCTTTACTTCAGAAATGCATTAACTGCTCGGTCACCTCTTCCCAGGCAACTTGGCTTGGTCACACCCAACAATGACACACTTCCTTTCCATCACCTCTCTCAGCATAAACCTCCAGGAGTCTCTCAGAAAAGGGAGCTGTCCTCCTTCCCCTCCCCAATCTCTGGGAATTGGGAGATTCCTGGCCCAGGAAGCAGAACTGGACTCTTTCCAGGCAAGGACATGCCCAGCGAAGCTTTAAGGAGCTGCACATTTATGCTTCTACCCAGGAAATCCTGCCAACTCCAAGGCCTCTACGCTCCCAATGAGTGAGCCAAATCATACCAGGGCCATACTACCAGTACGTAAATCGGGACAGTGGCAATCCCAGGGAGGCCCCTTCTGTACAATGGCAACTCAAAATATGCCAAGGCATATTTGCAGCAAGTCAGCAGTGAGAGGCCCAAGACAGCAGTGAGGGGCCTGAGGCAGCAGCGAGAGGCCCAAAGCAGCAGCGAGAGGCCCAAGGCAGCAGTGAGAGGCCCAAGACAGCAGTGAGGGGCCTGAGGCAGCAGCGAGAGGCCCAAAGCAGCAGCAAGAGGCCCAAGGCAGCAGCGAGAGGCCCAAGGCAGCAGTGATGGGCCCCAGAAAGCATTGAAGGGTCCTAGACAACATTGAGGGGCCTGAAACAGCAGTGAGAGTCCGGAGACAGCAGCGAGAGGCCTGAGACAGCAGTAAGAATGCCTGAGGCAGCAGCGAGGGGCTCGAGGCAACAGCGAGGGGCCTGAGACCGCAGTGAGAATGCCCGAGACTGCAGTGAGGGCCCGAGGTAACAGTGAGGGGCCCAAGGTAGCAGTGAGGGGCCCAGGACAGCAGTGAGGGGCCCGAGACTGCAGCGAGAGGTCTGAGATGGCAGTCAAAGGCCTGAGACAGTAGTGAATGGCCTCAGACAGCAGACCTCAGATGGCAGTGAGAAGCTTGAGGTAGCAGTGAGGGGTTTGCAAGAGAAGTTTTGGTGCTAGACGTCTATATTAACCGATAATTCCTCAGAATTTCCATCAAAAGTGTATATTATCTTTATGAGGACAACTCTCTCTTTCTCCTGGTGTCTTTTCTAGATTAGATCCCACAAGATCCTCCATCTGTGGCTGAGGTGGTAGGCAACTTAATTCAGGTTTATGGCAATCTGCCAACCACTAAAGGTGTACCAGAGGACTTTCCTTCCTCGTTCCTGCCCTACCATCCTGTACCAGTGAGGCCTCTGCTCAATATGGACCCTGGAAGCAGTAGGGTAGAGTAGCCATTTTCATTACCAATAGTGGGACTCGTGTGGGGTTTAAAAGGATTGTGGTGCCATTGACTGAGTGATGGTTGGAGCAGCATGAATCATGTTAGCTTCCTTTGACCCTGTGACGGAGCTCCTCACGGTGACCTCAGTTGTTAGCACTGTCCCCTCTGAGTCAGAAGGTTGTAGGTTCAAGTCCCACTCCAGGGACTTGAACACATAATCCAGACTGACACTCCAGTGCAGTACTGAGGGAGTGCTGCACTGCCGGAGGTGCTGTCTTTCGGATGATACGTTAAACTGAGATCACATCTGCCCTCTCGATTGATGTAAAAAATCCCATGGCACTATTCGATCAAGAGCAGGGGAGTTCTTCCAGTGTCCTGGCTAATATTTATCACTCAACCAACATTACTAAAACAGTTGATCTGGTCATAATCACATTTCTGTTTGTGGGACCTTGGCGCAAATTGGCTGCCGTGTTTCCTACATTATCACAGTAACTGCAGTTCAAAAGTACTTAATTGGCTGTGAAGCAGTTTGGGACATCCTGAGGTCGTGAATGATGTGATATAAATGGAAGTCTTTCTTTTTGACATGCCTGAGATCAGGGAACTGTGGAGATGTGAGCCTGTGCCGTCCCTCCACCCTGTGGTGTATGGGCTGACACTCCAAACCGTGCCATTACTGTTGCTTTCTCTGCTACTGAGTTTCTGCAGTGTGAAACAATTTTGAAAGAATCATTGGAATAATGATGCCGGGAGAACTAAGAAATAGTCTGGAAACGAGGGGTTAAACTCCTGGGAGGGTTCCCTCTCATTCCAGTGATGCGAAGAATTCTCTGTGTGTTTTCGATCTGGCTCCCTTTGGATGGAGAGGGAGGCTACTCCCAGACACGCATTACATGTTTGGACAGAGACACACTTCCTTTTGCTGTGTCTCAGCACAGTCCTGTTTCATCAATGGAATGTGTAGTTTCCATGTCTGGAAAAGTGAGCATAACATAGAAACAATGAAAGAAAATAGCAACCGAGGCCCTGGCTTCCTGACAGATTGAGCAACAGCCATTGAGTAACCACTGGCTGCAGTGCTGCGATCTGTATCACTTAAAGCTAGGGCCTAGTCTGTCAACTGAACTCCATTGTTTGATTTAAAAGAAGAAGCTAAAGGATTATTAGTTCCAGCTCTGTTAAAACTCCTCTGGGCTCTGAGTCTGATTCAAGCCAGGGCCGATGGGATGGAAGTCTCCAACCAGCCGTCAGGTTGCACGTGCGAAGAGAGTTGATAACAGTCTCAAACCAGCTCCTCACAGCCGCGTGTTGACAGCACAAAATTGCCCATAAATTCAGTAATCTTGGTAATCACATTCAGAGGGAGCAAAAGGAGAGCTAATGTGGAAAATGGAAATGTCAGACGGAGGTCAGGGTTAAGTATGTTGTTGGGATAAGAGTGGGGGGGGTGGGGGTGGTGAGGATGGGGGCTTTGATTTTCATCCAGCCACACTGTACCTGAGTTGGGAGTGATTGATATTGACACCGGGCCAGAGTATTCTCTTATCCCTCTCACTGTGAGCCAAAGCCTCTCCCTTTTCAAAGATGAAGTACATAGTGTGGAAGTAATACTGCTCGCATATCGCCCTGAGTTTGTCAGGGAGGGTATTCGGTGCAATGCCATTGTATACTATGGGAGAAGGTTAGGTACGGTGGGATTGTATACAATGGGGAGGGGGTTTGGTACAGTGGGAGTGTATACAATGGGAGGGGGTTTGGTACAGTGGGATTGTATACAATGGGGAGGGGGTTTGGTACAGTGGGATTGTTTACAATGGGGGGCGGTTTGGTACAGTGGGATTGTATACAATGGGGAGGGGGTTTGATACAGTGGGATTGTATACAATGGGAGGGGGTTTGGTACAGTGGGATTGTATACAATGGGAGGGGGTTTGATACAGTGGGATTGTATACAATGGGAGGGGGTTTGGTACAGTGGGATTGTATACAATGGGAGGGGGTTTGGTACAGTGGGATTGTTTACAATGGGGGGCGGTTTGGTACAGTGGGATTGTATACAATGGGGAGGGGGTTTGATACAGTGGGATTGTATACAATGGGAGGGGGTTTGATACAGTGGAATTGTATACAATGGGAGGGGGTTTGGTACAGTGGGATTGTATACAATGGGGGGCGGTTTGGTACAGTGGGATTGTTTACAGTAAACAAAAGGCTTGCATTTATATAGCGCCTTTCACAATCTCAGGACATCCCAAAGCACTTTACAGCCAATTAAGTACTTTTGAAGTGTAGTCACTGTTGTAATGTATTTTGTAGTACTTGATGTGTGACAAAAGCTACCTGAATTCTATGAAAATTTCCATATTATTCTTGTTACCTTTCGCCTACATCACTTTGAAGCCAGAATCACTCACTAGTTGCCTGTGGCTGATTGGCTAGAACCAGCTGCAAGAAGCTTGTGCTGTTGTCTGATGTCACTGTCATGGACTGCACGTTACTCTGGCAAAAATGAATAACAATTCCCTGGCTGTCGGTTTTTTTGCTGTGGGGTGAAAGGGCATTCCACGAGCTGATTAGTTGGGGTCAGATACACAGTGCCAGGAGTGTCCTGAAGCAAGCAAGCTGCACGTCAAACAAAAATAATCTAAATCCGCAGTAATTGAAACTACCCATGTGTGACACCGATTTCTCCATCTGTTGCAGTCCACTCAATCGTTGTCACTAATGTCTAGATCCAGAGGCAAGGGCATGTAAAGAAATAAAGTGCTTACATAAAGAAGTGAAGACTTCCATTTATATAGCGCCTTTCAGGACCTCAGGGGTCCCAAAGCAATTTACAGCCAATGAAGTACTTTTGAACTGTAGTCACTGTTACAATGCAGGGAACGTGGCAGCCAATTTGCGCACAGCAAGCTCCCACAAACAGCAATGTGATAATGACCAGATCAACTGTTTTTAGTGATGTTGGTTGAGGGATAAATATTGGCCCGGACACCAGGGAGAACTTATACAATAGCAAAATACTGTGGATGCTGGAAATCTGAAATAACAACAGAAAATGCTGGAAATACTCAGCAGGCCAGGCAGCATCCGTGGAGAGAGAAACAGAGTTAACGTTTCAGGTTTGGGACCCTTCATCAGAACTGGAAAAAGCTGGAGATGTAACAGATATTAAGCAGGTGCAGAGACAGGGGGGGGGTTTTAGGAGGGATGGAAGGAATTTAAATAATGGCCCAGAAATTGGAGTTCGATATTTGCCGCGGGGGTAAGGATCCCCCGCGATATCGCACTCCGCGCCTACCTTTATGGTTTTGGCCCACACGAACTTCAGTTCCTGGGCCTCTCCCTGGTGCCGGCGCGCAGTGTGTGCGTGTCCCAGAGGCGCAGTTAATTCGATGCGACCTCTGGGATCACGTGGGCCAGTTAGAGCCAATGGCAGCACACCATCTTTCATTCATAGTTTTGACAGCAAGAGCTGTCAAAACTATGAATACAACAAACCCCCAAAAGAACAGCTAAACCTCAATTAAATTTAAAAAAAAAGCCATCACATTAATAAAATAACTATAGTTAAATAAATTAACCACTTTAAACAAAAATTTAAATTTTTGAAAATATTTAAATTCTTTTTAAAAGTTATAAAAATAAACTTAGCTTTCTTTAAAGTCTCTAAAAAAGATAAACCTGTTGAAAAAAATTAAAAATAATACTTAATTAACTACTTACCTTGTTAAAAGGGGGTCTTACGCCTGCTTTCTTTATGTGTAAAATCTTCAACACTTACCTGTGCGTTCAAACCTGAAAAAAAAACTAAGTGCGCTGCGTGCGCGCAACCTGTAGCATGCACGCGGTTCACTTAGGAACCGCCCCCTTTGCAATACCCGAAGTGCCAGTTTCCCGCGCATGCGCAGTGCATGCAGGAAACCGGCACTTCGGGACCTAATACGCGAGAGTACACAGTGCGTACTCTCCCACATTAGGTCTAATTTTCGGGCCAATATACTGTGCTTATGTAAGAGGCAGGAAATGTTGCAAATGGGAATGGCAAAATCATACAGCATGAAAAATGGGGGCAGAGATTATAGTCTGAAATTGTTGAACTCGATGTTGAGTCCGGAAGGCTGTAAAGTGCCTAATCGAAAGTTAAGGTGCTGTTCCTCGAGCTTACGTTGAGCTTCATTGGAACAATGTAATAGGCCGAGGACAGAGAGATCAGAGTGGAAGTGAAGCGGAGAATTAAAGTGACAGGCGACCGGAAGCTCAGGGTCACCCTTATGGACTGAACAGAGGTGTTCCGCAAAGCGGTCGCCCAATCTGCGTTTGGTCTTCCCAATGTAGAGAAGACCGCATCGTGAGCAGCGAATACAGTATACTAAATTGCAAGAAGTACAAGTAAATCGCTGTGTCACCTGGAAGGGGTGTTTGGGGCCCTGGACGGTGGGAAGGGAGGAGGTAAAAGGGCATGTGTTGCATCTCCTGCGCTTGCACGGGAAGGTGCCAGGCGAAGGGGAAGGGGTGTTAGGGGTGATTGAGGAGTGGACCAGGGTGTCGCGGAGGAGCGGTCCCTTCGGAATGCTGAAAGGGGAGGTGAGGGGAAGATGTGTTTGGTGGTGGGATCACGTTGGAGGTGGCGGAAATGGTGGAGGATGATCTGTTGAATGTGGAGGCTGGTGGGGTGAAAGGTGAGGACAAGGGGAACCCTATCGTGGTTCTGGGAGGGAGGGGAAGGGGTGAGAGCAGAAGTGCGGGAAATGGAATGGACACGGTCAAGGGCCGTGTCAACCACAGTAGAGGGGAATCCTCAGTTGAGGAAAATGGAAGACATGTCGGAAGCACTAGTATGGAAGGTGGCATCGTCAGAACAGACGCGGCGGAGACGGAGAAACTGGGAGAATGGAATAGAGTCCTTACAGGAAGCGGGGTGGGAGGAAGTGTAGTCCAGGTCGCTGTGGGAGTCAGTGGGCTTGTAGTGGATGTTTGTCGAAAGCCGATCGCCAGAAATGGAGACGGAGAAGTCAAGGAAGGGAAGGGAAGAGTCAGAGATGGACCATGTGAAGGTGAGGGAAGGGTGGAAATTGGAAGTAAAGTGAATGAACTTATCTAGTTCAGGGTGAGAGCAGGAAACGGCACTGATACAGTCATCAATGTACCGGAAAAAGAGGTGAGGGAGGGGACCTGAGTAAGACTGGAACAAAGAATGTTCCACATATCCCATGAACAGGCAGGCATAGCTAGGGCCCATGCGGGCTCCCATAGCAACATCTTTAATTTGGATGAAGTGAGTGGAGTCAGAGGAGAAGTTGTTCAATGTGAGAACAAGTTCAGGCCAGGCGGAGGAGGGTGGTGGTGGATGGGGACTGGTTGGGCCTCTGTTCAAGGAAGAAACGGAGCGCCCTCAGGACGTCCTGGTGGGGGATGGAGGTGTAGAGGGATTGGACATCCATAGTGAAAAGGAGAAGGTTGGGGCCAGGAAACTGGAAACTATTAAAGTAACGGAGGGCATCGGAAGAGTCGCGAATGTAGGTGGGAAGAGACTGGTCAAGGGAGAACTTCCCTGCTCTACTTCAAATAATGTCATGGGATCTTGTACGTCCACCTAAGAGGGCAGACGGGGCCTCAGTTTAACTTCTCATCTGAAAGACAGCACATTTAAAAGTGCAGCACTCCCTCAGTTCTGCACTGGAGTAGGACATGAACCCAGAACCTTCTGACTCAGAGGCGAGAGTGCTCCCAACTGAGCCATGACTGACACCGTAAATAATAAACTTATTGTGTGTGGCAGTCAGTACAGGCAGATAGGCTTGGTTGACTACAGAAGGAAATAATTTGTAAAAATTATTCTTCCAGGCCTTGTCATCCATGGATCCACCCAAATCTCTTGGCCAAATAGCTGGCAGCTTTACTAGTGTGTAGCCTCTCCATGTTGTCGATGGATACTCCCTCAAGAGCTTTATTGCGGCAGACATGTAAATAGTTCAGTGAAAAGTTTGGAATTTAAAATTGAAATGCATCTGTTCACGGTTGGATTGATTTAAGGGTGGCATTGTCTGGCATATGATAAATATGATATATACGTGCCTGAGGCCTGCTCCAGAGTCCCATCTCCTGAAGAGTCACAGGGAGGTCATGATTTGGTGAGTGTGTGTGTGCTGATAGTGACAGGGAGGAGTAGGTGTGGGTGTTACTACTTGGGAGGAGTTGAGGGGCAATCTGGGAACCATTAAATTGTACCAGCCCGTGTCTACTCTCTGCATTGGCTTCCCCTGTCTCCACGGCAACAACAACATTCCTTTAATATGTTGGCGGTCTGCTTAAATAGTTGCTGGAAATTTCCTGAGGCTAGTTTTGTTAGCAACGAGACTGGAGGAGGTCTCTGAAGTCAATGTCGAACAGTTGGTAGCTGGAAGTGTCTGTTCTGAGCTAAGTTGATTGGTTTGATTGGTCTCTGTTCTATTGGAGAGAGTTGTGGAGAGATGGGCCAGAGGGAAGCTAGGTAGGAGGGCTGTTGGCCTAAACCTCATCAGGTGAATGTGGACTAACTGCGGGGGAGGGCATGGAAATTTGACACAGATGTTGTTGAAATTATCCTGTGTGAAAAATAAGATGCAGTCAAGATAAAATCAAACACCTGAGGGATATTTTCCATATCAAACTGTTATTCACTCACAATAAATGTTCTATAACTGATTGTCTTCAATCCCTTTTTCTGACCTCAGCCTGAACCTGTGGCTACAACAATGCACTTTGGGTAGGATGATGTCATTTGGAGAAGTCCAGCTTCTGGCCTGTGATCTGTGTACCACCATTATATTTACTTCCTGTAGCTCATTCTGGGTAGCCTGACAACACTAACCAAGGGTTCTATTGGCATGAAGGGGGAATTGGTTGGGAGGTAGGGATAAAAGGGAGATTTTCAGATTGGCAGGAATTGACAAGTGGTGTCTCCCAGGGTTGATGCTGGGTGCCAGATTGCCCCTCTATTAATGGTCTGGATTTGGGAAGATAGAGGAGTCTGCAAATGATACAAAGCTAGCAGAAATTGTGAATTGTGAAGAAGAGAAGAGAAAATTGTGAAGGGAGATAAATTGACGCAAGTGGGCCAAATGATAGCAGATAGAGTTTCACATAAAGTGTGAGGTAGTAGACTTGGGCATAGAATGGCAGATGGGAGTGCAGTCTAAATGGGAAAGTACTAATCCCTAGTTGCCCTGAGAAGGTGATGGCGGGCTTTCCCCTTGATTATTGCTGAGCCACTTCAGAGGACAGTTAAGAGTCAACTACGTTGGTGTGGGATTGGAGTCACATACAGGCCAGACTGGGTAAGGAAGGCAGGTTTCCTTCCTTATAGGATATTGATAAACCAGTTGGGCTTTTACGCCAACCCGACAGCTCTTTTACTGGTACCAGCTTTGTTCAAACTGAATTCAAATTCTCAAACTGCCATGGTGGGATTTGAACTCACGGGGGGCGATCTTACCAGCCCTGGGGAGGCGGGTATGGAGGCGGGACTGCCGGGAAAATGGCAGAATTTGGGGACGGGTGCCAAACCCGCCCCCAACCCACCTCCATGCCATCTTCCTAGGAGGCGGGTAGCCGTCCCGCGCCGGGTCCCGTTTCCTTGGAGGCAGGAAGGGATTAAAGCCTATTAACTGCCTGTCAACAGGTAGTTAACAGGCAGAAAATAGGATTATCCCCTTTTTGCCCTCACAAGTGCGGGTTTCCCGAAGGCTCCAAAACCCGCTAGCTCAGCGAGGCGAGTACTGGGTTTGTGGGGGTCGGGGGAGTGCAAAAGTGTGGTGTGAAGGTAAGTGATGGGTGCAAGAGTGTAGAGGTGAGTATCTGAGGTAAGTGCAAAGTGTTTTTAAAAGTGTACTTACCTTTGTTTCTTTCTGCAGGCTTCAGTCGGTTTGTATGCGGAGAGTCTCGCACCTCCGTGTTGCAGATGAGAGATGGCCGTTGCATTCTCAGATGCAACAAACATCTAATTTCTGTAAAAGAAAGAAGGTTGATGAGGTCTTGTATGCAAGACCTCATCAAACTGCAGAGATTGCCACTGTTTGACAGCTTCACAGAGCTGTCAAACGATGACAACTCATCTATCAAAAATTTTTGACAGATGAAACGTCATACGTTGACGTGCTCTGCAACCGGCTTTCCCTTGATTGGCCTGCTAAGCCCGCTGGGCGGGCTTAACAAGGTCAATCAAGGGAAAATAGCGTGGGTTGGCCACAAATCGATGGAGGCGGGACATCGACCCGACAAGCAGCAGTCCCGCCACCAACGCACCCCCAGTCACAAAATCGCCCCCGTGTTCTCTGGATTACTAGTCCAGTAATTTAACTACATTAATGTCATAAACCACCAGAGTGCAGCTTAATCTGTGACTGGATCACTCGCTGGACTGTCCCACCCCCATTGGTTTGAGTGTAAATTCTACATATAATGGTCATCCCCAGACTTGCCTCTGACCTGCACTTCAAAGCATGAAGCTTAGTAATAAAGATAAGGAGCAGGTGCCCAGGCACTTAGTTCAGTCACCGTTCCTTTTGCCTCTGCTCAAATACCCTGGTATAACCACACTTTTGCCTTTTACCAGTGGGAGCGCTGACAACCTAGATCAAGACCCCCTTGAAACTGACAGTGAGATAGCCTCGTGCGGGAAGATGGCGGTAAGTCCTTTGCTTTTATAATTTTTGATCTTGTTGAGAAACAGGGCATTAGAGAGACCCAAACCACCCCAAGGTTGTCTACCCAGCGAGCAGCTGAGCCGTATCGACCAGGAAGGTCCCGGGTTCAAGCATAGCCTGCACTGAGTTAGCTGATTACAGCCAGGGCAGTGACAGGGGCACAACAATTGTATTCTGCGCCCTAGCCTGGCCTGGGGCCGGGAAACTTGGCCGGGATTCTGTTCCGTATGATCAACATGTGGTTAAGTCACTGGTGGGGGGGGGAGGGGGGGGTGGTAACTAGTGCCTGTGAAACCAAACCCCAGCAAGGAGTCTAAGCCTTCGGGCAGTGAGAAAGTTGGCAGAAAAAATAATAAACAATTTATAGCAGATATGTGCTCCTACTTCAGATTTTATACAGATTATTATAATAATATACAGGATGTACAGATAAATCAGCTTGGCCTCAGGAGACAACAGAATTTCAGTTGTCCGATCAAAATATTCAGAGGGGGTTCAAACGGTGAGTGTGAGGTGTAAAATGCAGCTAGGGGTTTGCGTGTCTATTAAAGGCGCACAAACTCTGAACAGCAAACTTGTTGCTTTCTGTGTGCATGCCGGGGACCAGCCAGCTTTAATGGAAAGGCTGGAGCCCTCACTGGGATGATGTCATATATTTCTCATGTGAGAGTTGTCTGTGCTTTTGGATGGAGGTTTTTTAAATTCTGTGCTGGAAAGTATTTGGGGTTCTGTAATATGAACTCAGTGTGTCTTGGGGAATCCGGTGAAAGAAAAACACTGGCTGTAACGTTAAGGGCGGACAACCCGAAGGGCGAGAGGAGCCGCAGTCTGAGCAGAATGGTGGGTTGGACGGTCCTGACTCTGCTTATCCTCCAAATGCCAAGTGTCTTATGTCTGCCGAAAGGTAAGGCTTAAACAATTGAATGCATGACGGTATCTTTACCTTACCGGCACACAGCCGATCAGCATCAGGCCACGAGCAGCAGTGAGCTTGGTCTTCACATGGAGCTTCGAGCAGCAGTGAGCCTGGGGATGGTGCTCTGAGCAGTAGTGACCCCGGGGATGGGGCTCGAGCAGCAGTGACCCCGGGGATGGGGCTCTGAGCAGCAGTGACCCCGGGGATGGTGCTCTGAGCAGCAGTGACCCCGGGGATGGGGCTCTGAGCAGCAGTGACCCCGGGGATGGGGCTCTGAGCAGCAGTGACCCCGGGGATGGGGCTCGAGCAGCAGTGAGCCCGGGGATGGGGCTCGAGCAGCAGTGACCCCGGGGATGGGGCTCGAGCAGCAGTGAGCCTGGGGATGGTGCTCTGAGCAGCAGTGACCCCGGGGATGGGGCTCTGAGCAGCAGTGAGCCCGGGGATGGGGCTCGAGCAGCAGTGAGCCCGGGGATGGGGCTCGAGCAGCAGTGACCGCGGGGATGGGGCTCGAGCAGCAGTGAGCCCGGGGATGGGGCTCGAGCAGCAGTGACCCCGGGGATGGGGCTCGAGCAGCAGTGACCCCGGGGATGGGGCTCGAGCAGCAGTGAGCCCGGGGATGGGGCTCGAGCAGCAGTGACCCCGGGGATGGGGCTCGAGCAGCAGTGACCGCGGGGATGGGGCTCGAGCAGCAGTGAACCCCGGGGATGGGGCTCTGAGCAGCAGTGAGCCCGGGGATGGGGCTCGAGCAGCAGTGACCCCGGGGATGGGGCTCGAGCAGCAGTGACCGCGGGGATGGGGCTCGAGCAGCAGTGACCCCGGGGATGGGGCTCGAGCAGCAGTGACCCCGGGGATGGGGCTCTGAGCAGCAGTGAGCCCGGGGATGGGGCTCGAGCAGCAGTGAGCCCGGGGATGGGGCTCTGAGCAGCAGTGAGCCCGGGGATGGGGCTCGAGCAGCAGTGAGCCCGGGGATGGGGCTCGAGCAGCAGTGAGCCTGGGGATGGGGCTCTGAGCAGCAGTGAGCCCGGGGATGGGGCTCGAGCAGCAGTGAGCCCGGGCAACTACTCTCCGCAATGGAGCTTCTAACCTTTCGACTGACCTGGCTTGGGGGTGAGAGGGAAACGTTGATGACATCACACCTGAAATTGCGGCCACGCTCTCTGATTTCCAAGACTTTTGACTTGTGTTAGTGCATCGACTGAGCTCTGCTTAAACTGTCATAGAGTGTGGTTCCCTCTGGCAGCTGTCAATTTAATTTAAATTAGCTATGCTGAAATAAAGGATATTTTATTTTTGAGGGGAATGTCATGATATACCTCAGACTGCTTTGGACTTTTGCTTCCACACTGGGATCATTTTGTTGCTGTCAAACAAGTAGTGAATTACCTGCGAGTGCATCGAGCTAAGCTAGTCAATGAGGATAGGGCTGGTTGACTTTAACTTCCCTCTAGTCTGCCATATATGAGATATATCTAATGGTACTGCCTTCATTTCTTTTTAAAATTCAGTTGTCCCAGGCTAAAAACTACTTATATACTTTAAGCAGAAAAGGATTTCACTCTGTTGATTGACACTAATCCTTTTAATCATTCAGGAGATTTCCTCATTCAGCTGCGAATATTCTCTCCCCTACCAACCTATCCGTTGATACTATGCATGAACCTAGGCTAAAAGGGTGGACAGACCTTCAAACATTGCTGCTCCCCATGTCCAGTTACTACTGATACCCGTGTCCAATCACTAATGCTCCCCATGTCCAGTCACTGCCGCTCCCCGTGTCCGGTCACTGCCACACCCCGTGTCCAGTCACTGCCAGTCCCTGTGTCCAGTCACTGCCGCTCCCCGTGTCCAGTCACTGCCGGTCCCCGTGTCCACTCACTGCCAGTCCCTGTGTCCAGTCACTGCCGCTCCCCGTGTCCAGTCACTGCCGGTCCCAGTGTCCAGTCAATGTCAGTCCCCGTGTCCAGTCACTGCCGGTCCCCGTTTCCAGTCACTGCCGGTCCCCATGTCCAGTCACTGCCGATCCCTGTGTCCAGTCACTGCCGCTCCCCGTGTCCAGTCACTGCCGCTCCCCGTGTCCAGTCACTGCCGGTCCCCGTGTCCAGTCACTGCCGGTCCCCGTTTCCAGTCACTGCCGGTCCCCGTGTCCAGTCACTGCCGATCCCTGTGTCCAGTCACTGCCGCTCCCCGTGTCCAGTCACTACCGCTCCCCGTGTCCAGTCACTGCCGCTCCCCGTGTCCAGTCACGACCGCTCCCCGTGTCCAGTCACTGCCGGTCCAAGTGTCCAGTCACTGCCGCTCCCCGTGTCCAGTCACTGCCAGTCCCCGTGTCCAGTCACTGTCTGTCCCTGTTTCCAGTCACTGCCGGTCCCCGTGTCCAGTCACTGCCGGTCCCAGTGTCCAGTCACAGCCGGTTCCCGTGTCCAGTCACTGTCTGTCCCTGTGTCCAGTCACTGCCGCTCCCCGTGTCCAGTCACTGCCGGTCCCCGTGTCCAGTCACTGTCTGTCCCTGTGTCCAGTCACTGCCGCTCCCCGTGTCCAGTCACTGCCTGTCCCCGTGTCCAGTCACTTCCGGTCCCCGTGTCCAGTCACTGTCAGTCCCCGTGTCCAGTCACTTCCGTTCCCCGTGTCCAGTCACTGCCGGCCCCCGTTTCCAGTCACTGCCGGTCCCCGTGTCCAGTCACTGCCGGCCCCCGTGTCCAGTCACTGCCGCTCCTCGTGTTCAGTCACTGCCGCTCCCCTTGTACAGTCACTGCCGCTCCCAGTGTCCAGTCACTGCCGGTCCCCTTGTCCAGTCACTGCCGGTCCTCGTGTCCAGTCACTTCCGGTCCCCGTGTCCAGTCACTGCCGCTACCCGTGTCCAGTCACTGCTGGTCCCCGTGTCCACTCACTGCCGGTCCCCGTGTCCAGTCACTGTCAGTCCTCGTGTCCAGTCACTGCCGCTCCCGGTCTCCAGTCACTGCCGGTCCCAGTGTCCAGTCACTGCCGGTCCCAGTGGCAAGTCACTTCCGGTCCCCGTGTCCAGTCACTGTCAGTCCCCGTGTCCAGTCACTGCCGCTCCCAGTGTCCAGTCACTGCTGGTCCCCGTGTCCACTCACTGCCGCTCCCCGTGTCCAGTCACTGCTGGTCCCCGTGTCCAGTCACTGCTGGTCCTCATGTCCAGTCACTGCCGCTCCCCGTGTCCAGTCACTGCCGCTCCCCGTGTCCAGTCACTGCCGGTCCCCATGTCCAGTCACTGCCGCTCCCCGTGTCCAGTCACTGCCGGTCCCCGTGTCCAGTCACTGCCGGTCCCCGTGTCCAGTCACTGCCGGTCCCCGTGTCCACTCACTGCCGCTCCCCGTGTCCACTCACTGCCGGTCCCCGTGTCCAGTCACTGCCGGTCCCCGTGTCCAGTCACTGCCGGTCCCCGTGTCCACTCACTGTCAGTCCCCGTGTCCAGTCACTGCCGGTCCCCGTGTCCACTCACTGCCGGTCCCCGTGTCCAGTCACTGCCGGTCCCCGTGTCCACTCACTGTCAGTCCCCGTGTCCAGTCACTGCCGGCCCCCGTGTCCAGTCACTGCCGGTCCCCGTGTCCAGTCACTGTCAGTCACCGTGTCCAGTCACTGTCAGTCCCCGTGTCCAGTCACTGCCGGTCCCCGTTTCCAGTCACTGCCGGTCCCCGTGTCCACTCACTGCTGCTCCCCGTTTCCAGTCACTGCCGGTCCCCGTGTCCAGTCACTGCCGGTCCCCGTGTCCACTTACTGCCGCTCCCCGTGTCCAGTCACTGTCAGTCCCCGTGTCCAGTCACTGTCAGTCCCCGTGTCCAGTCACTTCCGTTCCCCGTGTCCAGTCACATTCCGTTCCCCGTGTCCAGTCACTGCCAGCCCCCGTGTCCAGTCACTGCTGGTCCCAGTATCCAGTCACTGCCGCTCCCCGTTTCCAGTCACTGCCGCTCCCCGTGTCCAGTCACTGCTGGTCCCCGTGTCCAGTCACTGCCGGCCCCCGTGTCCAGTCACTGCCGCTCCCCGTTTCCAGTCACTGCCGCTCCCCGTGTCCAGTCACTGCCGCTCCCCGTGTCCAGTCACTGCCTGTCCCCGTGTCCAGTCACTGCCAGCCCCCGTGTCCAGTCACTGCCGCTCCCCGTGTCCAGTCACTGCCGGCCCCCGTGTTCAGTCACTGCCGGCCCCCGTGTCCAGTCACTGCCGGTCCCCGTGTCCAGTCACTGCCGGTCCTCGTGTCCAGTCACTGCCGGTCCCCGTGTCCAGTCGCTTCCGCTCCCCGTGTCCAGTCACTGTCAGTCCCCGTGTCCAGTCACTGCCGGTCCAAGTGTCCAGTCACTGCCGGTCCCCGTGTCCAGTCACTGCCGCTCCCCGTGTTCAGTCACTTCCGCTCCCCGTGTCCAGTCACTGCCGCTCCCCGTGTCCAGTCACTGCCTGTCCCAGTGTACAGTCACTGCCGGTCCCCGTGTCCAGTCACTGCCGCTCCCCGTGTCCAGTCACTGCCGGTCCCCGTGTCCACTCACTGCCGGTCCCCGAGTCCAGTCACTGTCAGTCCCCCTGTCCAGTCACTGCCGCTCCCCGTGTCCAGTCACTGCCGCTCCTCGTGTCCAGTCACTGTCAGTCCCCCTGTCCAGTCACTGCCGCTCCCCGTGTCCAGTCACTGCCGCTCCCCGTGTCCAGTCACTTCCGGTCCCCGTGTCCAGTCACTGCCGGTCCTCGTGTCCAGTCACTGTCAGTCCCCGTGTCCAGTCACTGCCGCTCCCAGTGTCCAGTCACTGCCGGTCCCAGTGTCCAGTCACTGCTGGTCCCCGTGTCCACTCACTGCCGGTCCCCGTGTCCAGTCACTGCTGGTCCCCGTGTCCAGTCACTGCCGGTCCTCATGTCCAGTCACTGCCGCTCCCCGTGTCCAGTCACTGCCGCTCCCCGTGTCCAGTCACTGCCGGTCCCCGTGTCCAGTCACTGCCGCTCCCCGTGTCCAGTCACTGCCGGTCCCCGTGTCCAGTCACTGCCGGTCCCCGTGTCCAGTCACTGCCGGTCCCCGTGTCCACTCACTGCCGCTCCCCGTGTCCACTCACTGCCGGTCCCCGTGTCCAGTCACTGCCGGTCCCCATGTCCAGTCACTGCCGGTCCCCGTGTCCACTCACTGTCAGTCCCCGTGTCCAGTCACTGCCGGTCCCCGTGTCCACTCACTGCCGGTCCCCGTGTCCAGTCACTGCCGGTCCCCGTGTCCACTCACTGTCAGTCCCCGTGTCCAGTCACTGCCGCTCCCCGTGTCCAGTCACTGCCGGTCCCCGTGTCCAGTCACTGTCAGTCACCGTGTCCAGTCACTGTCAGTCCCCGTGTCCAGTCACTGCCGGTCCCCGTTTCCAGTCACTGCCGGTCCCCGTGTCCACTCACTGCTGCTCCCCGTTTCCAGTCACTGCCGGTCCCCGTGTCCAGTCACTGCCGGTCCCCGTGTCCACTTACTGCCGCTCCCCGTGTCCAGTCACTGTCAGTCCCCGTGTCCAGTCACTGTCAGTCCCCGTGTCCAGTCACTTCCGTTCCCCGTGTCCAGTCACATTCCGTTCCCCGTGTCCAGTCACTGCCAGCCCCTGTGTCCAGTCACTGCTGGTCCCAGTGTCCAGTCACAGCCGGTTCCCGTGTCCAGTCACTGTCTGTCCCTGTGTCCAGTCACTGCCGCTCCCCGTGTCCAGTCACTGCCGGTCCCCGTGTCCAGTCACTGTCTGTCCCTGTGTCCAGTCACTGCCGCTCCCCGTGTCCAGTCACTGCCTGTCCCCGTGTCCAGTCACTTCCGGTCCCCGTGTCCAGTCACTGTCAGTCCCCGTGTCCAGTCACTTCCGTTCCCCGTGTCCAGTCACTGCTGGCCCCCGTTTCCAGTCACTGCCGGTCCCCGTGTCCAGTCACTGCCGGCCCCCGTGTCCAGTCACTGCCGCTCCTCGTGTTCAGTCACTGCCGCTCCCCTTGTACAGTCACTGCCGCTCCCAGTGTCCAGTCACTGCCGGTCCCCTTGTCCAGTCACTGCCGGTCCTCGTGTCCAGTCACTTCCGGTCCCCGTGTCCAGTCACTGCCGCTACCCGTGTCCAGTCACTGCTGGTCCCCGTGTCCACTCACTGCCGGTCCCCGTGTCCAGTCACTGTCAGTCCTCGTGTCCAGTCACTGCCGCTCCCGGTCTCCAGTCACTGCCGGTCCCAGTGTCCAGTCACTGCCGGTCCCAGTGGCAAGTCACTTCCGGTCCCCGTGTCCAGTCACTGTCAGTCCCCGTGTCCAGTCACTGCCGCTCCCAGTGTCCAGTCACTGCTGGTCCCCGTGTCCACTCACTGCCGGTCCCCGTGTCCAGTCACTGCTGGTCCCCGTGTCCAGTCACTGCTGGTCCTCATGTCCAGTCACTGCCGCTCCCCGTGTCCAGTCACTGCCGCTCCCCGTGTCCAGTCACTGCCGGTCCCCATGTCCAGTCACTGCCGCTCCCCGTGTCCAGTCACTGCCGGTCCCCGTGTCCAGTCACTGCCGGTCCCCGTGTCCAGTCACTGCCGGTCCCCGTGTCCACTCACTGCCGCTCCCCGTGTCCACTCACTGCCGGTCCCCGTGTCCAGTCACTGCCGGTCCCCGTGTCCAGTCACTGCCGGTCCCCGTGTCCACTCACTGCCGTCCCCGTGTCCAGTCACTGCCGGTCCCCGTGTCCAGTCACTGCCGCTCCCCGTGTCCAGTCACTGCCGGTCCCCGTGTCCAGTCACTGCCGTCCCCGTGTCCAGTCACTGCCGTCCCCGTGTCCAGTCACTGCCGGTCCCCGTGTCCAGTCACTGCAGGTCCCCGTGTCCAGTCACTGCCGGTCCCCGTGTCCAGTCACTGCCGGTCCCCGTGTCCAGTCACTGCCGGTCCCCGTGTCCAGTCACTGCCTGCTCCCCGTGTCCAGTCACTGCCGGTCCCCGTGTCCAGTCACTGCCGGTCCCCGTGTCCAGTCACTGCCGCTCCCGTGTCCAGTCACTGTCAGTCCCCGTGTCCAGTCACTGTCAGTCCCCGTGTCCAGTCACTGCCGTCCCCGTGTCCAGTCACTGCCGTCCCCGTGTCCAGTCACTGCCGTCCCCGTGTCCAGTCACTGCCGGTCCCCGTGTCCAGTCACTGCCGCTCCCCGTTTCCAGTCACTGCCGCTCCCCGTGTCCAGTCACTGCTGGTCCCCGCGTCCAGTCACTGCCGGCCCCCGTGTCCAGTCACTGCCGCTCCCCGTTTCCAGTCACTGCCGCTCCCCGTGTCCAGTCACTGCCGCTCCCCGTGTCCAGTCACTGCCTGTCCCCTTGTCCAGTCACTGCCAGCCCCCGTGTCCAGTCACTGCCGCTCCCCGTGTCCAGTCACTGCCGGCCCCCGTGTTCAGTCACTGCCGGCCCCCGTGTCCAGTCACTGCCGGTCCCCGTGTCCAGTCACTGCCGGTCCTCGTGTCCAGTCACTGCCGGTCCCCGTGTCCAGTCGCTGCCGCTCCCCGTGTCCAGTCACTGTCAGTCCCCGTGTCCAGTCACTGCCGGTCCAAGTGTCCAGTCACTGCCGGTCCCCGTGTCCAGTCACTGCCGCTCCCCGTGTTCAGTCACTTCCGCTCCCCGTGTCCAGTCACTGCCGCTCCCCGTGTCCAGTCACTGCCTGTCCCAGTGTACAGTCACTGCCGGTCCCCGTGTCCAGTCACTGCCGCTCCCCGTGTCCAGTCACTGCCGGTCCCCGTGTCCACTCACTGCCGGTCCCCGAGTCCAGTCACTGTCAGTCCCCCTGTCCAGTCACTGCCGCTCCCCGTGTCCAGTCACTGCCGCTCCTCGTGTCCAGTCACTGTCAGTCCCCCTGTCCAGTCACTGCCGCTCCCCGTGTCCAGTCACTGCCGCTCCCCGTGTCCAGTCACTTCCGGTCCCCGTGTCCAGTCACTGCCGGTCCTCGTGTCCAGTCACTGTCAGTCCCCGTGTCCAGTCACTGCCGCTCCCAGTGTCCAGTCACTGCCGGTCCCAGTGTCCAGTCACTGCTGGTCCCCGTGTCCACTCACTGCCGGTCCCCGTGTCCAGTCACTGCTGGTCCCCGTGTCCAGTCACTGCGGGTCCTCATGTCCAGTCACTGCCGCTCCCCGTGTCCAGTCACTGCCGCTCCCCGTGTCCAGTCACTGCCGGTCCCCATGTCCAGTCACTGCCGCTCCCCGTGTCCAGTCACTGCCGGTCCCCGTGTCCAGTCACTGCCGGTCCCCGTGTCCAGTCACTGCCGGTCCCCGTGTCCACTCACTGCCGCTCCCCGTGTCCACTCACTGCCGGTCCCCGTGTCCAGTCACTGCCGGTCCCCATGTCCAGTCACTGCCGGTCCCCGTGTCCACTCACTGTCAGTCCCCGTGTCCAGTCACTGCCGGTCCCCGTGTCCACTCACTGCCGGTCCCCGTGTCCAGTCACTGCCGGTCCCCGTGTCCACTCACTGTCAGTCCCCGTGTCCAGTCACTGCCGCTCCCCGTGTCCAGTCACTGCCGGTCCCCGTGTCCAGTCACTGTCAGTCACCGTGTCCAGTCACTGTCAGTCCCCGTGTCCAGTCACTGCCGGTCCCCGTTTCCAGTCACTGCCGGTCCCCGTGTCCACTCACTGCTGCTCCCCGTTTCCAGTCACTGCCGGTCCCCGTGTCCAGTCACTGCCGGTCCCCGTGTCCACTTACTGCCGCTCCCCGTGTCCAGTCACTGTCAGTCCCCGTGTCCAGTCACTGTCAGTCCCCGTGTCCAGTCACTTCCGTTCCCCGTGTCCAGTCACATTCCGTTCCCCGTGTCCAGTCACAGCCAGCCCCCGTGTCCAGTCACTGCTGGTCCCAGTATCCAGTCACTGCCGCTCCCCGTTTCCAGTCACTGCCGCTCCCCGTGTCCAGTCACTGCTGGTCCCCGTGTCCAGTCACTGCCGGCCCCCGTGTCCAGTCACTGCCGCTCCCCGTTTCCAGTCACTGCCGCTCCCCGTGTCCAGTCACTGCCGCTCCCCGTGTCCAGTCACTGCCTGTCCCCGTGTCCAGTCACTGCCAGCCCCCGTGTCCAGTCACTGCCGCTCCCCGTGTCCAGTCACTGCCGGCCCCCGTGTTCAGTCACTGCCGGCCCCCGTGTCCAGTCACTGCCGGTCCCCGTGTCCAGTCACTGCCGGTCCTCGTGTCCAGTCACTGCCGGTCCCCGTGTCCAGTCGCTTCCGCTCCCCGTGTCCAGTCACTGTCCGTCCCCGTGTCCAGTCACTGCCGGTCCAAGTGTCCAGTCACTGCCGGTCCCCGTGTCCAGTCACTGCCGCTCCCCGTGTTCAGTCACTTCCGCTCCCCGTGTCCAGTCACTGCCGCTCCCCGTGTCCAGTCACTGCCTGTCCCAGTGTACAGTCACTGCCGGTCCCCGTGTCCAGTCACTGCCGCTCCCCGTGTCCAGTCACTGCCGGTCCCCGTGTCCACTCACTGCCGGTCCCCGAGTCCAGTCACTGTCAGTCCCCCTGTCCAGTCACTGCCGCTCCCCGTGTCCAGTCACTGCCGCTCCTCGTGTCCACTCACTGTCTGTCCCCGTGTCCAGTCACTGCCGCTCCCCGTGTCCAGTCACTGTCTGTCCCCGTGTCCAGTCTCTGCCGGTCCTCGTGTCCACTCACTGCCGGTCCCCGTGTCCACTCACTGTCTGTCCCCGTGTCTAGTCACTGCCGCTCCCCGTGTCCAGTCACTGTCGCTCCCCGTGTCCAGTCATTGCTGATCCCCGTGTCAAGTCATTGCCGTTCCCCGTTTCCAGTCACTGCCGGTCCCTGTGTCCAGTCACTGCCGGTCCAAGTGTCCAGTCACTGCCGGTCCCCGTGTCCAGTCACTGCCGGTCCAATTGTCCAGTCATTGTCTGTCCCCGTGTCCAGTCACTGCCGGTCAAAGTGTCCAGTCACTTCCAGTCCCCGTGTCCAGTCACAGTCTGTCCCTGTTTCCAGTCACTGCCGGTCCCCGTGTCCAGTCACTGCCGGTCCCAGTGTCCAGTCACAGCCGGTCCTCTTGTCCACTCACTGCCAGTCCCCGTGTCCAGTCACTGCCGCTCCCCGTGTCCAGTCACAGCCGGTCCTCTTGTCACTCACTGTCGGTCCCCGTGTCCAGTCACTGCCGGTCCCCGTGTCCAGTCACTGCCCGTCCCCGTGTCCAGTCACTGCCCGTCCCCGTGTCCAGTCACTGTCTGTCCCCGTGTCCAGTCACTGCCGGTTCCCGTGTCCAGTCACTGCCGGTCCTCGTGTCCAGTCACTGCCGCTCCCCGTTTCCAGTCACTGCCGCTCCCCGTGTCCAGTCACTGCTGGTCCCCGTGTCCAGTCACTGCCGGCCCCCGTGTCCAGTCACTGCCGCTCCCCGTTTCCAGTCACTGCCGCTCACCGTTTGAACTCACTGCCGCTCCCCTTGTACAGTCACTGCCGGTCCCCGTGTCCAGTCACTGCCAGCCCCCGTGTCCAGTCACTGCCGCTCCCCGTGTCCAGTCACTGCCGGCCCCCGTGTTCAGTCACTGCCGGCCACCGTGTCCAGTCACTGCCGGTCCCCGTGTCCAGTCACTGCCGGTCCTCGTGTCCAGTCACTGCCGGTCCCCGTGTCCAGTCACTTCCGCTCCCCGTGTCCAGTCACTGTCAGTCCCCGTGTCCAGTCACTGCCGGTCCCAGTGTCCAGTCACTGCCGGTCCCCGTGTCCAGTCACTGCCGCTCCCCGTGTTCAGTCACTTCCGCTCCCTGTGTCCAGTCACTGCCACACCCCGTGTCCAGTCACTGCCGGTCCCAGTGTCCAGTCACTGCCGGTCCCCGTGTCCAGTCACTTCCGCTCCCCGTGTCCAGTCACTGCCGCTCCCCGTGTCCAGTCACTGCCGATCCCTGTGTCCAGTCACTGCCGGTCCCCGTGTCCAGTCACTGCCGCTCCCCGTGTCCAGTCACTGCCGCTCCCAGTGTCCAGTCACTGCCGGTCCCCGTGTCCAGTCACTGCCGCTCCCTGTGTCCAGTCACTGCCGGTCCCCGTGTCCAGTCACTGCCGGTCCCCGTGTCCAGTCACTGCCGGTCCCCGTTTCCAGTCACTGTCAGTCCCCCGTGTCCAGTCACTGCCGGTCCCCGTTTCCAGTCACTGCCGGTCCCCGTGTCCAGTCACTGCCGGTCCCCGTGTCCACTCACTGCCGCTCCCCGTGTCCAGTCACTGTCAGTCCCTGTGTCCAGTCACTGTCAGTCCCCGTGTCCAGTCACTTCCGTTCCCCGTGTCCAGTCACTTCCGTTCCCCGTGTCAAGTCACTGCCAGCCCCCGTGTCCAGTCACTGCCGCTCCCCGTTTCCAGTCACTGCCGCTCCCCGTGTCCAGTCACTGCTGGTCCCCGTGTCCAGTCACTGCCGGCCCCCGTGTCCAGTCACTGCCGCTCCCCGTTTCCAGTCACTGCCGCTCCCCGTTTCCACTCACTGCCGCTCCCCTTGTACAGTCACTGCCGGTCCCCGTGTCCAGTCACTGCCAGCCCCCGTGTCCAGTCACTGCCGCTCCCCGTGTCCAGTCACTGCCGGCCCCCGTGTTCAGTCACTGCCGGCCCCCGTGTCCAGTCACTGCCGGTCCCCGTGTCCAGTCACTGCCGGTCCTCGTGTCCAGTCACTGCCGGTCCCCGTGTCCAGTCACTTCCGCTCCCCGTGTCCAGTCACTGTCAGTCCCCGTGTCCAGTCACTGCCGGCCCCAGTGTCCAGTCACTGCCGGTCCCCGTGTCCAGTCACTGCCGCTCCCCGTGTTCAGTCACTTCCGCTCCCTGTGTCCAGTCACTGCCTCACCCCGTGTCCAGTCACTGCCGGTCCCCGTGTCCAGTCACTTCCGCTCCCCGTGTCCAGTCACTGCCGCTCCCCGTGTCCAGTCACTGCCGGTCCCTGTGTCCAGTCACTGCCGCTCCCCGTGTCCAGTCACTGCCGCTCCTCGTGTCCAGTCACTGTCAGTCCCCCTGTCCAGTCACTGCCGCTCCCCGTGTCCAGTCACTGCCGCTCCCCGTGTCCAGTCACTTCCGGTCCCCGTGTCCAGTCACTGCCGGTCCTCGTGTCCAGTCACTGCCGCTCCCCGTGTCCAGTCACTTCCGGTCCCCGTGTCCAGTCACTGTCAGTCCCCGTGTCCAGTCACTTCCGTTCCCCGTGTCCAGTCACTGCCGCTCCCAGTGTCCAGTCACTGCCGCTCCCCGTGTCCACTCACTGCCGGTCCCCGTGTCCAGTCACTGCCGGTCCCAGTGTCCAGTCACTGCTGGTCCCCGTGTACAGTCACTGTCAGATCCCCGTGTCCAGTCACTGGCGGTCCTCGTGTCCAGTCACTGCCGCTCCGTGTCCAGTCACTGCCGCTCCCCGTGTCCAGTCACTGCCACTCCCCTTGTACAGTCACTGCCGCTCCCCGTGTCCAGTCACTGCCTGTTCTCTTGTCCAGTCACTGCCGCTCCCCGTGTCCACTCACTGCCGGTCCCCGTGTCCAGTCACTGCTGGTCCCCGTGTCCAGTCACTGCCGCTCCCCGTGTCCACTCACTGCTGGTCCCCGTGTCCAGTCACTGCTGGTCCTCATGTCCAGTCACTGCCTGTTCTCCGTGTCCAGTCACTGCCGCTCCCCGTGTCCACTCACTGCCGGTCCCCGTGTCCAGTCACTGCCGGTCCCCGTGTCCAGTCACTGCTGGTCCTCATGTCCAGTCACTGCTGCTCCCCGTGTCCAGTCACTGCCGGTCCCCTTGTACAGTCACTGCCGCTCCCCGTGTCCAGTCACTGCCTGTTCTCTTGTCCAGTCACTGCCGCTCCCCGTGTCCAGTCACTGCCGCTCCCCGTGTCCAGTCACTGCCGGTCCCCGTGTCCAGTCACTGCCGCTCCCCGTGTCCAGTCACTGCCGGTCCCTGTGTCCAGTCACTGCCGGTCCCCGTGTCCACTCACTGCCGCTCCCCGTGTCCAGTCACTGCCGCTCCCCGTGTCCAGTCACTGCCGGTCCCCGTGTCCAGTCACTGCCGGTCCCCGTGTCCACTCACTGTCAGTCCCCGTGTCCAGTCACTGCCGGTCCCCGTGTCCAGTCACTGCCGGTCCCCGTGTCCACTCACTGTCAGTCCCCGTGTCCAGTCACTGCTGGTCCTCGTGTCCAGTCACTGCTGGTCCCCGTGTCCAGTCACTGCCGGTCCCCGTGTCCAGTCACTGCCGGTCCCCGTGTCCAGTCACTGCCGCTCCCCGTGTCCACTCACTGTCAGTCACCGTGTCCAGTCACTGTCAGTCCCCCGTGTCCAGTCACTGCCGGTCCACGTTTCCAGTCACTGTCAGTCCCCGTGTCCAGTCACTGCCGGTCCCCGTTTCCATTCACTTCCGTTCCCCGTGTCCAGTCACTTCCGTTCCCCGTGTCCAGTCACTGCCAGCCCCCGTGTCCAGTCACTGCTGGTCCCAGTGTCCAGTCACTGCCGCTCCCCGTTTCCAGTCACTGCCGCTCCCCGTGTCCAGTCACTGCTGGTCCCCGTGTCCAGTCACTGCCGGCCCCGTGTCCAGTCACTGCCGCTCCCCGTTTCCAGTCACTGCCGCTCCCCGTTTCCACTCACTGCCTCTCCCCTTGTACAGTCACTGCCGGTCCCCGTGTCCAGTCACTGCCAGCCCCCGTGTCCAGTCACTGCCGCTCCCCGTGTCAGTCACTGCCGGCCCCGTGTTCAGTCACTGCCGGCCCCCGTGTCCAGTCACTGCCGGTCCCCGTGTCCAGTCACTGCCGGTCCTCGTGTCCAGTCACTGCCGGTCCCCGTGTCCAGTCACTTCCGCTCCCCGTGTCCAGTCACTGTCAGTCCCCGTGTCCAGTCACTGCCGGCCCCAGTGTCCAGTCACTGCCGGTCCCCGTGTCCAGTCACTGCCGCTCCCCGTGTTCAGTCACTTCCGCTCCCTGTGTCCAGTCACTGCCTCACCCCGTGTCCAGTCACTGCCGGTCCCCGTGTCCAGTCACTTCCGCTCCCCGTGTCCAGTCACTGCCGCTCCCCGTGTCCAGTCACTGCCGGTCCCTGTGTCCAGTCACTGCCGCTCCCCGTGTCCAGTCACTGCCGCTCCTCGTGTCCAGTCACTGTCAGTCCCCCTGTCCAGTCACTGCCGCTCCCCGTGTCCAGTCACTGCCGCTCCCCGTGTCCAGTCACTTCCGGTCCCCGTGTCCAGTCACTGCCGGTCCTCGTGTCCAGTCACTGCCGCTCCCCGTGTCCAGTCACTTCCGGTCCCCGTGTCCAGTCACTGTCAGTCCCCGTGTCCAGTCACTTCCGTTCCCCGTGTCCAGTCACTGCCGCTCCCAGTGTCCAGTCACTGCCGCTCCCCGTGTCCACTCACTGCCGGTCCCCGTGTCCAGTCACTGCCGGTCCCAGTGTCCAGTCACTGCTGGTCCCCGTGTACAGTCACTGTCAGATCCCCGTGTCCAGTCACTGGCGGTCCTCGTGTCCAGTCACTGCCGCTCCGTGTCCAGTCACTGCCGCTCCCCGTGTCCAGTCACTGCCACTCCCCTTGTACAGTCACTGCCGCTCCCCGTGTCCAGTCACTGCCTGTTCTCTTGTCCAGTCACTGCCGCTCCCCGTGTCCACTCACTGCCGGTCCCCGTGTCCAGTCACTGCTGGTCCCCGTGTCCAGTCACTGCCGCTCCCCGTGTCCACTCACTGCTGGTCCCCGTGTCCAGTCACTGCTGGTCCTCATGTCCAGTCACTGCCTGTTCTCCTGTCCAGTCACTGCCGCTCCCCGTGTCCACTCACTGCCGGTCCCCGTGTCCAGTCACTGCTGGTCCCCGTGTCCAGTCACTGCTGGTCCTCATGTCCAGTCACTGCTGCTCCCCGTGTCCAGTCACTGCCGGTCCCCTTGTACAGTCACTGCCGCTCCCCGTGTCCAGTCACTGCCTGTTCTCTTGTCCAGTCACTGCCGCTCCCCGTGTCCAGTCACTGCCGCTCCCCGTGTCCAGTCACTGCCGGTCCCCATGTCCAGTCACTGCCGCTCCCCGTGTCCAGTCACTGCCGGTCCCTGTGTCCAGTCACTGCCGGTCCCCGTGTCCACTCACTGCCGCTCCCCGTGTCCAGTCACTGCCGCTCCCCGTGTCCAGTCACTGCCGGTCCCCGTGTCCAGTCACTGCCGGTCCCCGTGTCCACTCACTGTCAGTCCCCGTGTCCAGTCACTGCCGGTCCCCGTGTCCAGTCACTGCCGGTCCCCGTGTCCACTCACTGTCAGTCCCCGTGTCCAGTCACTGCTGGTCCTCGTGTCCAGTCACTGCTGGTCCCCGTGTCCAGTCACTGCCGGTCCCCGTGTCCAGTCACTGCCGGCCCCCGTGTCCAGTCACTGCCGCTCCCCGTGTCCACTCACTGTCAGTCACCGTGTCCAGTCACTGTCAGTCCCCCGTGTCCAGTCACTGCCGGTCCACGTTTCCAGTCACTGTCAGTCCCCCGTGTCCAGTCACTGCCGGTCCCCGTTTCCATTCACTTCCGTTCCCCGTGTCCAGTCACTTCCGTTCCCCGTGTCCAGTCACTGCCAGCCCCCGTGTCCAGTCACTGCTGGTCCCAGTGTCCAGTCACTGCCGCTCCCCGTTTCCAGTCACTGCCGCTCCCCGTGTCCAGTCACTGCTGGTCCCCGTGTCCAGTCACTGCCGGCCCCCGTGTCCAGTCACTGCCGCTCCCCGTTTCCAGTCACTGCCGCTCCCCGTTTCCACTCACTGCCGCTCCCCTTGTACAGTCACTGCCGGTCCCCGTGTCCAGTCACTGCCAGCCCCCGTGTCCAGTCACTGCCGCTCCCCGTGTCCAGTCACTGCCGGCCCACGTGTTCAGTCACTGCCGGCCCCCGTGTCCAGTCACTGCCGGTCCCCGTGTCCAGTCACTGCCGGTCCTCGTGTCCAGTCACTGCCGGTCCCCGTGTCCAGTCACTTCCGCTCCCCGTGTCCAGTCACTGTCAGTCCCCGTGTCCAGTCACTGCCGGTCCCAGTGTCCAGTCACTGCCGGTCCCCGTGTCCAGTCACTGCCGCTCCCCGTGTTCAGTCACTTCCGCTCCCTGTGTCCAGTCACTGCCACACCCCGTGTCCAGTCACTGCCGGTCCCAGTGTCCAGTCACTGCCGGTCCCCGTGTCCAGTCACTACCGCTCCCCGTGTCCAGTCACTGCCGCTCCCCGTGTCCAGTCACTGCCGGTCCCTGTGTCCAGTCACTGCCGCTCCCCGTGTCCAGTCACTGCCGCTCCTCGTGTCCAGTCACTGTCAGTCCCCCTGTCCAGTCACTGCCGCTCCCCGTGTCCAGTCACTGCCGCTCCCCGTGTCCAGTCACTTCCGGTCCCCGTGTCCAGTCACTGCCGGTCCTCGTGTCCAGTCACTGCCGCTCCCCGTGTCCAGTCACTTCCGGTCCCCGTGTCCAGTCACTGTCAGTCCCCGTGTCCAGTCACTTCCGTTCCCCGTGTCCAGTCACTGCCGCTCCCCGTGTCCACTCACTGCCGGTCCCCGTGTCCAGTCACTGCCGGTCCTAGTGTCCAGTCACTGCTGGTCCCCGTGTACAGTCACTGTCAGTCCCCGTGTCCAGTCACTGGCGGTCCTCGTGTCCAGTCACTGCCGCTCCCCTTGTACAGTCACTGCCGGTCCCCGTGTCCAGTCACTGCCGCTCCCAGTGTCCAGTCACTGCCGGTCCCCGTGTCCAGTCACTGCCGGTCCCCGTGTCCAGTCACTGTCAGTCCCCGTGTCCAGTCACTGCCGCTCCCCGTGTCCAGTCACTTCCGTTCCCCGTGTTCACTCACTGCCGGTCCCCGTGTCCAGTCACTTCCGTTCCCCGTGACCAGTCACTGCCGGTCCTCATGTCCAGTCACTGCCGCTCCCCGTGTCCAGTCACTGCCGCTCCCCGTGTCCAGTCACTGTCAGTCCCCGTGTCCAGTCACTTCCGTTCCCCGTGTCCAGTCACTTCCGTTCCCGTGTCCAGTCACTTCCGTTCCCCGTGTCCAGTCACTGTCAGTCCCCGTGTCCAGTCACTGCCGCTCCCCGTGTCCAGTCACTTCCGTTCCCCGTGTCCACACACTGCCGGTCCCCGTGTCCAGTCACTTCCGGTCCCCGTGTCCACTCACTGCCGGTCTTCGTGTCCAGTCACTGCCGGTCCCCGTGTCCAGTCACTGTCGGTCCCCGTGTCCAGTCACTTCCGTTCCCCGTGTCCAGTCACTGCCGGCCCCCGTTTCCAGTCACTGCCGGTCCCCGTGTCCAGTCACTGCCGCTCCCCGTGTCCAGTCACTGTCTGTCCTCGTGTCCAGTCACTGCCGGTCCCCGTGTCCAGTCACTGCCGGCCCCCGTTTCCAGTCACTGCCGGTCCCCGTGTCCAGTCACTGCCGCTCCCCGTGTCCAGTCACTGTCTGTCCTCGTGTCCAGTCACTGCCGGTCCCCGTGTCCACTCACTGCTGCTCCCCGTGTCCACTCACTGCTGCTCCCCGTGTCCAGTCACTTCCGTTCCCCGTGTCCAGTCACTGCTGGTCCATGTGTCCAGTCACTTCCGTTCCCCGTGTCCAGTCACTGTCAGTCCCCGTGTCCAGTCACTTCCGTTCCCCGTGTCCAGTCACTGCCGGTCCCCGTTTCCAGTCACTTCCGTTCCCCGTGTCCAGTCACTGCCAGTCCCCGTTTCCAGTCACTGTCAGTCCCCGTGTCCAGTCACTTCCGTTCCCCGTGTCCAGTCACTGCCGGTCCCCGTTTCCAGTCACTTCCGTTCCCCGTGTCCAGTCACTGCCGGTCCCCGTTTCCAGTCACTTCCGTTCCCCGTGTCCAGTCACTGCCGGTCCCCGTTTCCAGTCACTGCAGGCCCCCGTTTCCAGTCACTGCCGCTCCCCGTGTCCAGTCACTGCTGGTCCCCGTGTCCAGTCACTGCTGGTCCTCGTGTCCAGTCACTGCCGGCCCCCGTTTCCAGTCACTGCCGCTCCCCGTGTCCAGTCACTGCTGGTCCTCGTGTCCAGTCACTGCCGGACCCCGTGTCCAGTCACTGTTGGTCCTCGTGTCCAGTCACTGCCGCTCCTCGTGTCCAGTCACTGCCGATCCCCGTGTCCAGTCACTGCCGCTCCCCCTGTCCAGTCACTGCCAGTCCCCGTGTCCACTCACTGCCGCTCCCCGTGTCCAGTCACTGCCGCTCCCCGTGTCCAGTCACTGCCGCTCCCCGTGTCCAGTCACTGCCGCTCCTCGTGTTCAGTCACTGCCGCTCCCAGTGTCCAGTCACTGCCGATCCCCTTGTCCAGTCAGTGCCGGTCCCCGTGTCCAGTCACTGCCGGTCCCCGTGTCCAGTCACTGCTGGTCCTCGTGTCCAGTCACTGCTGGTCCTCGTGTTCAGTCACTGCCGGTCCCCGTGTCCAGTCACTGCTGGTCCTCGTGTTCAGTCACTGTCTGTCCCCGTGTCCAGTCACTGCCGCTCCCCGTGTCCAGTCACTGCCGGTCCCCGTGTCCAATCAATGTCAGTCCCTGTGTCCACTCACTGCCGGTCCCCCTGTCCAGTCACTGCTGGTCCTCGTGTCCAGTCACTGCCGCTCCCCGTGTCCAGTCACTGCCGCTCCCCGTGTCCAGTCACTGCCGCTCCCCGTGTCCAGTCAATGTCAGTCCCCGTGTCCAGTCACTGCCGCTCCCCGTGTCCAGTCAATGTCAGTCCCCGTGTCCAGTCACTGCCGGTCTCCGTGTCCAGTCACTTTCTGTCCCCGTGTCCACTCACTGCCGCTCCCCCTGTCCAGTCACTGCCGCTCCCCGTGTCCTGTCACTGCCGGTCCCCGTGTCCGCTCACTGCCGCTCCCCGTGTCCAGTCACTGCCGGTCCCCGTGTCCAGTCACTGCCTGTCCTCTTGTCCAGTCACTGCCGGTCCCTGTGTCCAGTCACTGCCGGTCCCTGTGTCCAGTCACTGCCGGTCCCTGTGTCCAGTCACTGCCGGTCCCCGTGTCCGCTCACTGCCGCTCCCCGTGTCCAGTCACTGCCGGTCCCAGTGTCCAGTCACTGCCGGTCCCCGTGTCCAGTCACTGCCTGTCCTCTTGTCCAGTCGCTGCCGGTCCCTGTGTCCAGTCACTGCCGGTCCCCGTGTCCAGTCACTTCCGCTCCCCGTGTCCAGTCACTGCCGGTCCCTGTGTCCAGTCACTGCCGGTCCCCGTGTCCAGTCACTGCCGGTCCCCGTGTCCAGTCACTGCCGCTTCCCGTGTCCAGTCACTGCCGCTCCCCGTGTCCAGTCACTGCCGGTCACCGTGTCCAGTCACTGCCGCTCCCCGTGTCCACTCACTGCCGCTCCCCGTGTCCAGTCACTGTCGGTCCCCGTGTCCAGTCACTGTCAGTCCCCATGTCCACTCACTGCCGCTCCCCGTGTTCAGTCACTGTCAGTCCCCGTGTCCAGTCACTGCCGCTCCCCGTGTCCACTCACTGCCGATCCCCGTGTCCAGTCACTTCCGCTCCCAGTGTCCAGTAACTGCCGCTCCCCGTGTCCAGTCACTGCCGCTCCCCGTGTCCAGTCACTGTCGGTCCCCGTGTCCAGTCACTGCCGGTCCCCGTGTCCAGTCACTGTCAGTCCCCGTGTCCACTCACTGCTGCTCCCCGTGTCCAGTCACTGCCGGTCCCCGTGTCCAGTCACTGTCGCTTCCCGTGTCCAGTCACTGCCGGTCCCCGTGTCCAGTCACTGCCGGTCCCCGAGTCCACTCACTGCCGCTCCCCGTGTCCAGTCACTCTCTGTCCCCGTGTCCACTCACTGCCGGTCCCAGTGTCCACTCACTGCCGGTCCCTGAGTCCACTCACTGCCGGTCCCCGAGTCCACTCACTGCTGCTCCCCGTGTCCAGTCACTGCCGGTCCCTGTGTCCACTCACTGCCTTTCCCCGTGTCCAGTCACTGCCGGTCCCCGTGTCCAGTCACTGCCGCTCCCCGTGTCCAGTCACTGCCGGTCCCCGTGTCCAGTCACTGCCGCTCCCCGTGTCCAGTCACTGCCGCTCCCCGTGTCCAGTCACTGCCGCTCCCCGTGTCCAGTCACTCTCTGTCCCCGTGTCCAGTCACTGCCGGTTCTCGTGTCCAGTCACTGCCGCTCCCCGTGTCCAGTCACTGCCGGTCCCCGTGTCCAGTCACTGTCTGTCCCCGTGTCCAGTCACTGCCGCTCCCCGTGTCCAGTCACTGCCGGTCCCCGTGTCCAGTCACTCTCTGTCCCCGTGTCCAGTCACTGCCACTCCCCGTGTCCAGTCACTCTCTGTCCCCGTGTCCAGTCACTGCCGGTCCCCGTGTCCAGTCACTGCCGCTCCCCGTGTCCTGTCACTGCCGGTCCCCGTGTCCAGTCACTGCCGGTCCCCGTGTCCAGTCACAGCCGGTCCTCATGTCCAGTCACTGCCGGTCCCCGTGTCCAGTCACTCTCTGTCCCCGTGTCCAGTCACAGCCGGTCCTCGTGTCCAGTCACTGCCGGTCCCCGTGTCCAGTCACTCTCTGTCCCCGTGTCCAGTCACAGCCGGTCCTCGTGTCCAGTCACTGCCGCTTCCCGTGTCCACTCACTGCTGCTCCCCGTGTCCAGTCACTGCCACTCCCCGTGTCCAGTCACTCTCTGTCCCCGTGTCCAGTCACAGCCGGTCCTCGTGTCCAGTCACTGCCGCTTCCCGTGTCCAGTCACTGCCACTCCCCGTGTCCAGTCACTCTCTGTCCCCGTGTCCAGTCACAGCCTGTCCTCGTGTCCAGTCACTGCCGGTCCCCGTGTCCAGTCACTCTCTGTCCCCGTGTCCAGTCACAGCCGGTCCTCGTGTCCAGTCACTGCCGCTTCCCGTGTCCACTCACTGCTGCTCCCCGTGTCCAGTCACTGCCACTCCCCGTGTCCAGTCACTCTCCGTCCCCGTGTCCAGTCACAGCCGGTCCTCGTGTCCAGTCACTGCCGCTTCCCGTGTCCACTCACTGCTGCTCCCCGTGTCCAGTCACTGCCACTCCCCGTGTCCAGTCACTCTCTGTCCCCGTGTCCAGTCACTGCCGGTCCCCGTGTCCAGTCACTGCCGGTCCCCGTGTCCAGTCACTGTCTGTCCCCGTGTTCAGTCACTGCCGGTCCCCGTGTCCAGTCACTGTCTGTCCCCGTGTTCAGTCACTGCCGGTCCCCGAGTCCACTCACTGCTGCTCCCCGTGTCCAGTCACTGCCGGTCCCTGTGTCCACTCACTGCCTTTCCCCGTGTCCAGTCACTGCCGGTCCCCGTGTCCAGTCACTGCCGCTCCCCGTGTCCAGTCACTGCCGGTCCCCGTGTCCAGTCACTGCCGCTCCCCGTGTCCAGTCACTGCCGCTCCCCGTGTCCAGTCACTGCCGCTCCCCGTGTCCAGTCACTCTCTGTCCCCGTGTCCAGTCACTGCCGGTTCTCGTGTCCAGTCACTGCCGCTCCCCGTGTCCAGTCACTGCCGGTCCCCGTGTCCAGTCACTGTCTGTCCCCGTGTCCAGTCACTGCCGCTCCCCGTGTCCAGTCACTGCCGGTCCCCGTGTCCAGTCACTGTCTGTCCCCGTGTCCAGTCACTGCCACTCCCCGTGTCCAGTCACTCTCTGTCCCCGTGTCCAGTCACTGCCGGTCCCCGTGTCCAGTCACTGCCGCTCCCCGTGTCCTGTCACTGCCGGTCCCCGTGTCCAGTCACTGCCGGTCCCCGTGTCCAGTCACAGCCGGTCCTCATGTCCAGTCACTGCCGGTCCCCGTGTCCAGTCACTCTCTGTCCCCGTGTCCAGTCACAGCCGGTCCTCGTGTCCAGTCACTGCCGGTCCCCGTGTCCAGTCACTCTCTGTCCCCGTGTCCAGTCACAGCCGGTCCTCGTGTCCAGTCACTGCCGCTTCCCGTGTCCACTCACTGCTGCTCCCCGTGTCCAGTCACTGCCACTCCCCGTGTCCAGTCACTCTCCGTCCCCGTGTCCAGTCACAGCCGGTCCTCGTGTCCAGTCACTGCCGCTTCCCGTGTCCACTCACTGCTGCTCCCCGTGTCCAGTCACTGCCACTCCCCGTGTCCAGTCACTCTCTGTCCCCGTGTCCAGTCACTGCCGGTCCCGGTGTCCAGTCACTGCCGGTCCCCGTGTCCAGTCACTGTCTGTCCCCGTGTCCAGTCACTGCCGGTCCCCGTGTCCAGTCACTGTCTGTCCCCGTGTCCAGTCACTGCCGGTCCCCGTGTCCAGTCACTGCCGGTCCCCGTGTCCAGTCACTGCCGGTCCCCGTGTCCAGTCACTGCCGGTCCCCGTGTCCAGTCACTGTCTGTCCCCGTGTCCAGTCACTGCCACTCCCCGTGTCCAGTCACTCTCTGTCCCCGTGTCCAGTCACTGCCGCTCCACGTGTCCAGTCACTGTCTGTCCCCGTGTCCAGTCACTGCCACTCCCCGTGTACAGTCACTCTCTGCTCCCGGTGTCCAGTCACTGACGCTCCTCGTGTCCAGTCACTGCCGCTCCCCGTGTCCAGTCACTGTCAGTCCCCGTGTCCAGTCACTGCCGGTCCCCGTGTCCAGTCACTGCCGCTCCCCATGTCCAGTCACTGTCAGTCCCCATGTCCAGTCACTGTCAGTCCCCGTGTCCAGTCACTGTCAGTCACCGTGTCCAGTCACTGTCAGTCCCTGTGTCCAGTCACTGTCAGGCCCCATGTCCAGTCACTGCCTCTCCTCCTTTCCAGTCACTGCCGGTCCCCGTGTCCAGTCACTTCCGGTCCCCGTATCCAGTCACTTCCGGTCCCCGTATCCAGTCACTGCTGGTCCCCGTGTCCAGTCACTGCCGGTCCTCGTGTCCAGTCACTGCCGCTCCCCGTGTCCAGTCACTGCCGGTCCCCGTGTCCAGTCACTGCCGGTCCCCGTGTCCAGTCACTGCCGGTCCCCGTGTCCAGTCACAGCCGGTCCTCGTGTCCAGTCACTGCCGGTCCCCGTGTCCAGTCACTCTCTGTCCCCGTGTCCAGTCACAGCCGTTCCTCGTGTCCAGTCACTGCCGGTCCCCGTGTCCAGTCACTCTCTGTCCCCGTGTCCAGTCACAGCCGGTCCTCGTGACCAGTCACTGCCGCTTCCCGTGTCCACTCACTGCTGCTCCCCGTGTCCAGTCACTGCCACTCCCCGTGTCCAGTCACTCTCTGTCCCCGTGTCCAGTCACAGCCGGTCCTCGTGTCCAGTCACTGCCGCTTCCCGTGTCCACTCACTGCTGCTCCCCGTGTCCAGTCACTGCCACTCCCCGTGTCCAGTCACTGCTGGTCCCCGTGTCCAGTCACTGCCGGTCCTCGTGTCCAGTCACTGCCGCTCCCCGTGTCCAGTCACTGCCGGTCCCCGTGTCCAGTCACTGCCAGTCCTCGTGTCCACTCACTGCCGCTGCCTGTGTCCAGTCACTGTCAGTCCCCGTGTCCAGTCACTGCCGGTCCCCGTGTCCAGTCACTGCCGCTCCCTGTGTCCACTCACTGTCTGTCCCAGTGTCCAGTCACTGTCTGTCCCCGTATCCAGTCACTGCCGGTCCCCGTGTCCAGTCACTGCCGGTCCAAGTGTCCACTCACTGTCTGTCCCCGTGTCCAGTCACTGTCAGTCCCCGTGTCCAGTCACTGCCGGTCCCCGTGTCCACTCACTGTCTGTCCCCGTGTCCACTCACTGCCGGTCCCCATGTCCAGTCACTGTCTGTCCCCGTGTCCAGTCACTGCTGGTCCCCGTGTCCAGTCACTGCCGCTCCCCCTGTCCAGTCACTGTCTGTCCCCATGTCCAGTCACTGCCGGTCCTCGTGTCCACTCACTGTCTGTCCCCGTGTCCAGTCACTGCCGCTCCCCGTGTCCAGTCACTGTCTGTCCCCGTGTCCAGTCTCTGCCGGTCCTCGTGTCCACTCACTGCCGGTCCCCGTGTCCACTCACTGTCTGTCCCCGTGTCTAGTCACTGCCGCTCCCCGTGTCCAGTCACTGTCGCTCCCCGTGTCCAGTCATTGCTGATCCCCGTGTCAAGTCATTGCCTTTCCCCGTGTCCAGTCACTGCCGGTCCCCGTGTCCAGTCACTGCCGGTCCCCGTGTCCAGTCACAGCCGGTCCTCGTGTCCAGTCACTGCCGGTCCCCGTGTCCAGTCACTCTCTGTCCCCGTGTCCAGTCACAGCCGGTCCTCGTGTCCAGTCACTGCCGGTCCCCGTGTCCAGTCACTCTCTGTCCCCGTGTACAGTCACAGCCGGTCCTCGTGTCCAGTCACTGCCGCTTCCCGTGTCCACTCACTGCTGCTCCCCGTGTCCAGTCACTGCCACTCCCCGTGTCCAGTCACTCTCTGTCCCCGTGTCCAGTCACAGCCGGTCCTCGTGTCCAGTCACTGCCGCTTCCCGTGTCCACTCACTGCTGCTCCCCGTGTCCAGTCACTGCCACTCCCCGTGTCCAGTCACTCTCCGTCCCCGTGTCCAGTCACAGCCGGTCCTCGTGTCCAGTCACTGCCGCTTCCCGTGTCCACTCACTGCTGCTCCCCGTGTCCAGTCACTGCCACTCCCCGTGTCCAGTCACTCTCTGTCCCCGTGTCCAGTCACTGCCGGTCCCCGTGTCCAGTCACTGCCGGTCCCCGTGTCCAGTCACTGTCTGTCCCCGTGTTCAGTCACTGCCGGTCCCCGTGTCCAGTCACTGTCTGTCCCCGTGTTCAGTCACTGCCGGTCCCCGTGTCCAGTCACTGTCGGTCCCCGTGTCCAGTCACTGTCTGTCCCCGTGTCCAGTCACTGCCACTCCCCGTGTCCAGTCACTCTCTGTCCCCGTGTCCTGTCACTGCCGCTGCACGTGTCCAGTCACTGTCTGTCCCCGTGTCCAGTCACTGCCACTCCCCGTGTACAGTCACTCTCTGCTCCCGGTGTCCAGTCACTGACGCTCCTCGTGTCCAGTCACTGCCGCTCCCCGTGTCCAGTCACTGTCAGTCCCCGTGTCCAGTCACTGCCGGTCCCCGTGTCCAGTCACTGCCGCTCCCCATGTCCAGTCACTGTCAGTCCCCATGTCCAGTCACTGTCAGTCCCCGTGTCCAGTCACTGTCAGTCACCGTGTCCAGTCACTGTCAGTCCCTGTGTCCAGTCACTGTCAGGCCCCATGTCCAGTCACTGCCTCTCCTCCTTTCCAGTCACTGCCGATCCCCGTGTCCAGTCACTTCCGGTCCCCGTATCCAGTCACTTCCGGTCCCCGTATCCAGTCACTGCTGGTCCCCGTGTCCAGTCACTGCCGGTCCTCGTGTCCAGTCACTGCCGCTCCCCGTGTCCAGTCACTGCCGGTCCCCGTGTCCAGTCACTGCCAGTCCTCGTGTCCACTCACTGCCGCTGCCTGTGTCCAGTCACTGTCAGTCCCCGTGTCCAGTCACTGCCGGTCCCCGTGTCCAGTCACTGCCGCTCCCTGTGTCCACTCACTGTCTGTCCCAGTGTCCAGTCACTGTCTGTCCCCGTATCCAGTCACTGCCGGTCCCCGTGTCCAGTCACTGCCGGTCCAAGTGTCCACTCACTGTCTGTCCCCGTGTCAAGTCACTGTCAGTCCCCGTGTCCAGTCACTGCCGGTCCCCGTGTCCACTCACTGTCTGTCCCCGTGTCCACTCACTGTCTGTCCCCATGTCCAGTCACTGCCGGTCCTCGTGTCCACTCACTGTCTGTCCCCGTGTCCAGTCACTGCCGCTCCCCGTGTCCAGTCACTGTCTGTCCCCGTGTCCAGTCACTGCCGGTCCTCGTGTCCACTCACTGCCGGTCCCCGTGTCCACTCACTGTCTGTCCCCGTGTCTAGTCACTGCCGCTCCCCGTGTCCAGTCACTGTCGCTCCCCGTGTCCAGTCATTGCTGATCCCCATGTCAAGTCATTGCCGTTCCCCGTGTCCAGTCACTGCCGGTCCCTGTGTCCAGTCACTGCCGGTCCAAGTGTCCAGTCACTGCCGGTCCCCGTGTCCAGTCACTGCCGGTCCAATTGTCCAGTCATTGTCTGTCCCCGTGTCCAGTCACTGCCGGTCAAAGTGTCCAGTCACTTCCAGTCCCCGTGTCCAGTCACAGTCTGTCCCTGTTTCCAGTCACTGCCGGTCCCCGTGTCCAGTCACTGCCGGTCCCAGTGTCCAGTCACAGCCGGTCCTCTTGTCCACTCACTGCCAGTCCGCGTGTCCAGTCACTGCCGCTCCCCGTGTCCAGTCACAGCCGGTCCTCTTGTCACTCACTGTCGGTCCCCGTGTCCAGTCACTGCCGGTCCCCGTGTCCAGTCACTGCCCGTCCCCGTGTCCAGTCACTGCCCGTCCCCGTGTCCAGTCACTGTCTGTCCCCGTGTCCAGTCACTGCCGGTTCCCGTGTCCAGTCACTGCCGGTCCCCGTGTCCAGTCACTGCCGCTCCCCGTGTCCAGTCACTGCCGCTCCCAGTGTCCAGTCAGTGCCGGTCCCCGTGTCCAGTCACTGCCGCTCCCTGTGTCCAGTCACTGCCGGTCCCCGTCTCCAGTCACTGCCGGTCCCCGTGTCCAGTCACTGCCGGTCCCCGTTTCCAGTCACTGTCAGTCCCCCGTGTCCAGTCACTGCCGGTCCCCGTTTCCAGTCACTGCCGGTCCCCGTGTCCAGTCACTGCCGGTCCCCGTGTCCACTCACTGCCGCTCCCCGTGTCCAGTCACTGTCAGTCCCCGTGTCCAGTCACTGTCAGTCCCCGTGTCCAGTCACTTCCGTTCCCCGTGTCCAGTCACTTCCGTTCCCCGTGTCCAGTCACTGCCAGCCCCCGTGTCCAGTCACTGCTGGTCCCAGTGTCCAGTCACTGCCGCTCTTCCGTTTCCAGTCACTGCCGCTCCCCGTGTCCAGTCACTGCTGGTCCCCGTGTCCAGTCACTGCCGGCCCCCGTGTCCAGTCACTGCCGCTCCCCGTTTCCACTCACTGCCGCTCCCCGTTTCCACTCACTGCCGCTCCCCTTGTACAGTCACTGCCGGTCCCCGTGTCCAGTCACTGCCAGCCCCCGTGTCCAGTCACTGCCGCTCCCCGTGTCCAGTCACTGCCGGCCCCCGTGTTCAGTCACTGCCGGCCCCCGTGTCCAGTCACTGCCGGTCCCCGTGTCCAGTCACTGCCGGTCCTCGTGTCCAGTCACTGCCGGTCCCCGTGTCCAGTCACTTCCGCTCCCCGTGTCCAGTAACTGTCAGTCCCCGTGTCCAGTCACTGCCGGTCCCAGTGTCCAGTCACTGCCGGTCCCCGTGTCCAGTCACTGCCGCTCCCCGTGTTCAGTCACTTCCGCTCCCTGTGTCCAGTCACTGCCACACCCCGTGTCCAGTCACTGCCGGTCCCAGTGTCCAGTCACTGCCGGTCCCCGTGTCCAGTCACTTCCGCTCCCCGTGTCCAGTCACTGCCGCTCCCCGTGTCCAGTCACTGCCGGTCCCTGTGTCCAGTCACTGCCGCTCCCCGTGTCCAGTCACTGCCGCTCCCCGTGTCCAGTCACTTCCGGTCCCCGTGTCCAGTCACTGCCGGTCCTCGTGTCCAGTCACTGCCGCTCCCCGTGTCCAGTCACTTCCGGTCCCCGTGTCCAGTCACTGTCAGTCCCCGTGTCCAGTCACTTCCGTTCCCCGTGTCCAGTCACTGCCGCTCCCAGTGTCCAGTCACTGCCGCTCCCCGTGTCCACTCACTGCCGGTCCCCGTGTCCAGTCACTGCCGGTCCCAGTGTCCAGTCACTGCTGGTCCCCGTGTACAGTCACTGTCAGTCCCCGTGTCCAGTCACTGGCGGTCCTCGTGTCCAGTCACTGCCGCTCCCCGTGTCCAGTCACTGCCGCTCCCCGTGTCCAGTCACTGCCGCTCCCCTTGTACAGTCACTGCCGGTCCCCGTGTCCAGTCACTGCCGCTCCCAGTGTCCAGTCACTGCCGGTCCCCGTGTGCAGTCACTGCCGGTCCCCGTGTCCAGTCACTGTCAGTCCCCGTGTCCAGTCACTGCCGCTCCCCGTGTCCAGTCACTTCCGTTCCCCGTGTCCACTCACTGCCGGTCCCCGTGTCCAGTCACTTCCGTTCCCCGTGACCACTCACTGCCGGTCCTCGTGTCCAGTCACTGCCGGTCCCCGTGTCCAGTCACTGCCGCTCCCCGTGTCCAGTCACTGTCAGTCCCCGTGTCCAGTCACTTCCGTTCCCCGTGTCCAGTCACTTCCGTTCCCCGTGTCCAGTCACTTCCGTTCCCCGTGTCCAGTCACTGTCAGTCCCCGTGTCCAGTCACTGCCGCTCCCCGTGTCCAGTCACTTCCGTTCCCCGTGTCCACACACTGCCGGTCCCCGTGTCCAGTCACTTCCGTTCCCCGTGTCCAGTCACTGCCGGCCCCCGTGTCCAGTCACTGCCGGCCCCCGTGTCCAGTCACTGCCGGTCCTCGTGTCAAGTCACTGCCGCTCCCCGTGTCCACTCACTGTCAGTCACCGTGTCCAGTCACTGCCGCTCCCCGTGTACACACACTGCCACTCCCCGTGTCCAGTCACTGCCGGTCCTCGTGTTCAGTCACTGCCGGCCCCCGTTTCCAGTCACTGCCGGTCCCCGTGTCCACTCACTGCTGCTCCCCGTGTCCACTCACTGCTGCTCCCCGTGTCCAGTCACTTCCGTTCCCCGTGTCCAGTCACTGCTGGTCCCTGTGTCCAGTCACTTCCGTTCCCCGTGTCCAGTCACTGTCAGTCCCCGTGTCCAGTCACTTCCGTTCCCCCTGTCCAGTCACTGCCGGTCCCCGTTTCCAGTCACTTCCGTTCCCCGTGTCCAGTCACTGCCGGTCCCCGTTTCCAGTCACTGTCAGTCCCCGTGTCCAGTCACTTCCGTTCCCCGTGTCCAGTCACTGGCCGGTCCCCGTTTCCAGTCACTTCCGTTCCCCGTGTCCAGTCACTGCCGGTCCCCGTTTCCAGTCACTTCGGTTCCCCGTGTCCAGTCACTGCCGGTCCCCGTTTCCAGTCACTGTCAGTCCCCGTGTCCAGTCACTTCCGTTCCCCGTGTCCAGTCACTGCCGGTCCCCGTTTCCAGTCACTGCCGGCCCCCGTTTCCAGTCACTGCCGCTCCCCGTGTCCAGTCACTGCTGGTCCCCGTGTCCAGTCACTATTGGTCCTCGTGTCCAGTCACTGCCGGCCCCCGTTTCCAGTCACTGCCGCTCCCCGTGTCCAGTCACTGCTGGTCCTCGTGTCCAGTCACTGCCGGACCCCGTGTCCAGTCACTGTTGGTCCTCGTGTCCAGTCACTGCCGCTCCCCGTGTCCAGTCACTGCCGCTCCCCCTGTCCAGTCACTGCCAGTCCCCGTGACCACTCACTGCCGCTCCCCGTGTCCAGTCACTGCCGTTCCCCGTGTCCAGTCACTGCCGCTCCCCGTGTCCAGTCACTGCCGCTCCCCGTGTCCAGTCACTGCCGCTCCTCGTGTCCAGTCACTGCCGCTCCCCGTGTCCAGTCACTGCCAGTCCCCGTGTCCAGTCACTGCCGCTCCCCCTGTCCAGTCACTGCCAGTCCCCGTGTCCACTCACTGCCGCTCCCCGTGTCCAGTCACTGCCGCTCTCCGTGTCCAGTCACTGCTGCTCCCAGTGTCCAGTCACTGCCGGTCCCCGTGTCCAGTCACTGCCGCTCCCCGTGTCCAGTCACTGCCGCTCCTCGTGTCCAGTCACTGCCGCTCCTCGTGTTCAGTCACTGCCGCTCCCAGTGTCCAGTCACTGCCGATCCCCTTGTCCAGTCACTGCTGGTCCCCGTGTCCAGTCACTGCTGGTCCTCGTGTCCAGTCACTGCTGGTCCTCGTGTTCAGTCACTGCCGGTCCCCGTGTCCAGTCACTGCTGGTCCTCGTGTTCAGTCACTGTCTGTCCCCGTGTCCAGTCACTGCCGCTCCCCGTGTCCAGTCACTGCCGGTCCCCGTGTCCAGTCAATGTCGGTCCCTGTGTCCACTCACTGCCGGTCCCCCTGTCCAGTCACTGCTGGTCCTCGTGTCCAGTCACTGCCGCTCCCCGTGTCCAGTCACTGCCGCTCCCAGTGTCCAGTCACTGCCGCTCCCCGTGTCCAGTCAATGTCAGTCCCCGTGTCCAGTCACTGCCGCTCCCCGTGTCCAGTCAATGTCAGTCCCCGTGTCCAGTCACTGCCGGTCTCCGTGTCCAGTCACTTTCTGTCCCCGTGTCCACTCACTGCCGCTCCCCCTGTCCAGTCACTGCCGCTCCCCGTGTCCAGTCACTGCCGGTCCCCGTGTCCAGTCACTGCCTGTCCTCTTGTCCAGTCACTGCCGGTCCCTGTGTCCAGTCACTGCCGGTCCCTGTGTCCAGTCACTGCCGGTCCCCGTGTCCGCTCACTGCCGCTCCCCGTGACCAGTCACTGCCGGTCCCAGTGTCCAGTCACTGCCGGTCCCCGTGTCCAGTCACTGCCTGTCCTCTTGTCCAGTCACTGCCGGTCCCTGTGTCCAGTCACTGCCGGTCCCCGTGTCCAGTCACTTCCGTTCCCCGTGTCCAGTCACTGCCGGTCCCTGTGTCCAGTCACTGCCGGTCCCCGTGTCCAGTCACTGCCGGTCCCCGTGTCCAGTCACTGCCGCTTCCCGTGTCCAGTCACTGCCGCTCCCCGTGTCCAGTCACTGCCGGTCACCTTGTCCAGTCACTGCCGCTCCCCGTGTCCACTCACTGCCGCTCCCCGTGTCCAGTCACTGTCGGTCCCCGTGTCCAGTCACTGCCGGTCCCCGTGTCCAGTCACTTTCAGTCCCCGTGTCCACTCACTGCCGCTCCCCGTGTTCAGTCACTGTCAGTCCCCGTGTCCAGTCACTGCCGCTCCCCGTGTCCACTCACTGCCGATCCCCGTGTCCAGTCACTTCCGCTCCCAGTGTCCAGTCACTGCCGCTCCCCGTGTCCAGTCACTGCCGCTCCCCGTGTCCAGTCACTGTCGGTCCCCGTGTCCAGTCACTGCCGGTCCCCGTGTCCAGTCACTGTCAGTCCCCGTGTCCACTCACTGCTGCTCCCCGTGTCCAGTCACTGCCGGTCCCCGTGTCCAGTCACTGCCGCTTCCCGTGTCCAGTCACTGCCGGTCCCCGTGTCCAGTCACTGCCGCTCCCACTGTCCAGTCACTGCCTCTCCCCGTGTCCACTCACTGCCGGTCCCCGTGTCCAGTCACTGCCGGTCCCCGAGTCCACTCACTGCCGCTCCCCGTGTCCAGTCACTCTCTGTCCCCGTGTCCACTCACTGCCGGTCCCAGTGTCCACTCACTGCCGGTCCCTGAGTCCACTCACTGCCGGTCCCCGAGTCCACTCACTGCTGCTCCCCGTGTCCAGTCACTGCCGGTCCCCGTGTCCACTCACTGCCTTTCCCCGTGTCCAGTCACTGCCGGTCCCCGTGTCCAGTCACTGCCGCTCCCCGTGTCCAGTCACTGCCGCTCCCCGTGTCCAGTCACTGCCGCTCCCCGTGTCCAGTCACTCTCTGTCCCCGTGTCCAGTCACTGCCGGTTCTCGTGTCCAGTCACTGCCGCTCCCCGTGTCCAGTCACTGCCGGTTCCCGTGTCCAGTCACTCTCTGTCCCCGTGTCCAGTCACTGCCGCTCCCCGTGTCCAGTCACTCTCTGTCCCCGTGTCCAGTCACTGCCGGTCCCCGTGTCCAGACACTCTCTGTCCCCGTGTCCAGTCACTGCCGGTCCTCGTGTCCAGTCACTGCCGCTCCCCGTGTCCTGTCACTGCCGGTCCCCGTGTCCAGTCACTGCCGGTCCCCGTGTCCAGTCACAGCCGGTCCTCGTGTCCAGTCACTGCCGGTCCCCGTGTCCAGTCACTCTCTGTCCCCGTGTCCAGTCACAGCCGGTCCTCGTGTCCAGTCACTGCCGCTTCCCGTGTCCACTCACTGCTGCTCCCCGTGTCCAGTCACTGCCACTCCCCGTGTCCAGTCACTCTCTGTCCCCGTGTCCAGTCACAGCCGGTCCTCGTGTCCAGTCACTGCCGCTTTCCGTGTCCAGTCACTGCCACTCCCCGTGTCCAGTCACTCTCTGTCCCCGTGTCCAGTCACAGCCGGTCCTCGTGTCCAGTCACTGCCGGTCCCCGTGTCCAGTCACTCTCTGTCCCCGTGTCCAGTCACAGCCGGTCCTCGTGTCCAGTCACTGCCGCTTCCCGTGTCCACTCACTGCTGCTCCCCGTGTCCAGTCACTGCCACTCCCCGTGTCCAGTCACTCTCTGTCCCCGTGTTCAGTCACTGCCGGTCCCCGTGTCCAGTCACTGCCGGTCCCCGTGTCCAGTCACTGTCTGTCCCTGTGTTCAGTCACTGCCGGTCCCCGTGTCCAGTCACTGTCTGTCCCCGTGTTCAGTCACTGCCGGTCCCCGTGTCCAGTCACTGCCGGTCCCCGTGTCCAGTCACTGCTGGTCCCCGTGTCCAGTCACTGCCGGTCCCCGTGTCCAGTCACTGTCTGTCCCCGTGTCCAGTCACTGCCACTCCCCGTGTCCAGTCACTCTCTGTCCCCGTGTCCTGTCACTGCCGCTGCACGTGTCCAGTCACTGTCTGTCCCCGTGTCCAGTCACTGCCACTCCCCGTGTCCAGTCACTCTCTGCTCCCGGTGTCCAGTCACTGACGCTCCTCGTGTCCAGTCACTGCCGCTCCCCGTGTCCAGTCACTGTCAGTCCCCGTGTCCAGTCACTGCCGGTCCCCGTGTCCAGTCACTGCCGCTCCCCATGTCCAGTCACTGTCAGTCCCCATGTCCAGTCACTGTCAGTCCCCGTGTCCAGTCACTGTCAGTCACCGTGTCCAGTCACTGTCAGTCCCTGTGTCCAGTCACTGTCAGGCCCCATGTCCAGTCACTGCCTCTCCTCCTTTCCAGTCACTGCCGCTCCCCGTGTCCAGTCACTTCCGGTCCCCGTATCCAGTCACTTCCGGTCCCCGTATCCAGTCACTGCTGGTCCCCGTGTCCAGTCACTGCCGGTCCTCGTGTCCAGTCACTGCCGCTCCCCGTGTCCAGTCACTGCCGGTCCCCGTGTCCAGTCACTGCCAGTCCTCGTGTCCACTCACTGCCGCTGCCTGTGTCCAGTCACTGTCAGTCCCCGTGTCCAGTCACTGCCGGTCCCCGTGTCCAGTCACTGCCGCTCCCTGTGTCCACTCACTGTCTGTCCCAGTGTCCAGTCACTGTCTGTCCCCGTATCCAGTCACTGCCGGTCCCCGTGTCCAGTCACTGCCGGTCCAAGTGTCCACTCACTGTCTGTCCCCATGTCCAGTCACTGTCTGTCCCCATGTCCAGTCACTGCCGGTCCTCGTGTCCACTCACTGTCTGTCCCCGTGTCCAGTCACTGCCGCTCCCCGTGTCCAGTCACTGTCTGTCCCCGTGTCTAGTCACTGCCGCTCCCCGTGTCCACTCACTGTCGCTCCCCGTGTCCAGTCATTGCTGATCCCCGTGTCAAGTCATTGCCGTTCCCCGTGTCCAGTCACTGCCGGTCCCTGTGTCCAGTCACTGCCGGTCCAAGTGTCCAGTCACTGCCGGTCCCCGTGTCCAGTCACTGCCGGTCCAATTGTCCAGTCATTGTCTGTCCCCGTGTCCAGTCACTGCCGGTCCAAGTGTCCAGTCACTGCCGCTCCCCATGTCCAGTCACAGCCGGTCCTCTTGTCACTCACTGTCGGTCCCCGTGTCCAGTCACTGCCGGTCCCCGTGTCCAGTCACTGCCGGTCCCCGTGTCCAGTCACTGCCCGTCCCCGTGTCCAGTCACTGTCTGTCCCCGTGTCCAGTCACTGCCGGTCCCCGTGTCCAGTCACTGCCGCTCCCCGTGTCCAGTCACTGCCGCTCCCCATGTCCAGTCACTGCCGCTCCCAGTGTCCATTCACTGCCGGTCCCCGTGTCCAGTCACTGCCGCTCCCTGTGTCCAGTCACTGCCGGTCCCCGTGTCCAGTCACTGCCGGTCCCCATGTCCAGTCACTGCCGCTCCCCGTGTCCACTCACTGCCGGTCCCAGTGTCCAGTCACTGCCGGTCCCCGTGTCCAGTCACTGCCGCTCCCCGTGTCCAGTCACTGCCGCTCCCCTTGTCCAGTCACTGCCGCTCCCCGTGTCCAGTCACTGCCGGTCCCAGTGTCCAGTCACTGTCTGTCCCCGTGTCCACTCACAGCCGGTCCCCATGTTTCCAGTCACTGCCGGTCCCCGTGTCCACTCACTGCCGCTCCCCGTGTCCACTCACTGCCGCTCCCCGTGTCCACTCACTGACACTCCCCATGTTTCCAGTCACTGCCGCTCCCCATGTCCACTCACTGACACTCCCCATGTTGCCACTCACTGCCGCTCCCCGTGTCCACTCACTGACACTCCCCATGTTTTCAGTCACTGCCGGTCCCCGTGTCCAGTCCTCCTCTGTCAGTGTCAATTCCTCCTACCAATGTCACTCCCTCCTCCATCAGTGTCATTCCCTTGTCCCAGTGGCACTCCCTCCTCCATCAGTGATACACTGTTCCTCCATCAGCCACACTCCCTCCTACCAATGTCATTCCCAGTGTCCTGGTCAACATTTATTCCTCAATCAACATCATCAAAACAGATTATTTGTTCATTATCACATTGCTGTTTGTGGGATTTTGCTGTGTGCAGGAGGGCTGCTGTGTTTCCCTGTGTTATATGGTGTTACTACATTTTGAAAGTATTTAATTGGCTGTGAAGTACTTTGGGACGTCCTGAGGTCGTAAGAAGAACTATATAAATGCAAATTCTTCGTTTCTTTGGGTGCTATTCTCCATATAATATATTATGTGTTATTCTCTGTATAATATACACCATATTATTCTCTATTATATATACTGGGCATTATTCTCCATATCATATACATCATGTTATTCTCTATATTATACATCCTGCATATTATGCTTTATAATGTACACTGGGTGCTATTCTCCATATCTTATACACCATGTTATTCTCCAGGAATCTCATAATGCATTACCCATCATATAACTATTATTCTTCATGTCAAATGCTAGTGCCCTGTAACACTCTTACCAAGTCATCATCCAGACCCTACCAGCAGTCACTCTACCAGGGGAACGTAATATAATCAGCTCTATTAATCTACACTGAACTATATACTAAAAGTTTCCTCAGAAACACCAGCTCCTCTCATCAACTCTCTTTGGTGTGAGAGTGAAATTGATACACTAGTGCTGGGCTCTGTGATTAATGACTGTCTGGAGTTGTCAGGCCAGTGATCAGGTAAGAATACTGGGCAGTTAGTGTTTATAGTGGCAGGGTTATTTCAGCAGTAACCATATATTCTGCATTGAGTTGAACCCAGCTGTAATGTATTAGGGCATGATGACTAAACACCAATTAAATCATTAACTGAAGCCACTTTCCATTTCTCTTTACTGGCATGAAACATGTGTACATTTGAAGAAAGGTCAATACTCCTACACTATCAAACTAACACGCATTCATGAATGTCCACGCACTGTGAACTGTGAGCCTGCTGTGACTGTACAACCACAGAGATTCATTAATGCTCACTAGGAAAATGTTACCATTTGCAAACCATTGATAAATTTTCTGCATTATCTACAATGATTATATATTATCTTATTGTCTCTAATGTGACTTGAAGGTGATATTAGGATGTTGTCAGCTTGTGAGAGTTTTATTGTACTCTCACCAAGTGTGCTTATCGCTATCAGCTCCTCCATCTGTTGTGGTGAATGTTACTTTTTCAAATTTGTGACCTGGCATTTATGCTTCTGCGCAGCTTCTGGTAGCTTCCGGTTCGTTGGCAGCAGTTAATCCGTTTATTTAAAGGGATAGTATCAGATATGGCAGCAATGGATACTTCACGTCATCCAAGTGAGGGCCTAGAGGATTAACGTATGGTACTTGTTCCTGCAATTCTGGCCTCTTGTGCATCCGCCACTTCCTTCGCCCCACCATTGACAGCTTGCCTTCAGCCCTCTAAGCTCTAAGCTCTGGAATTCCCTCCCCAAACCTATTTGCCTCTCCATCTCTCTCTCCTTTAAAAGGTTGCTTAAAACCTACCTCCTTGACCAAACTTTTGGTCACCTGTCGCAATGTCTCCTTCTTTGACTCGGTGACAAATTTTTTGTCTAATTATGCTCCTGTGAAGCACCTTGGGATGTTTTATTGCGTTATAGGAGCTATATAAATGCAAGTTGTTGTTGTGCCAATCCCAATCCAATCCAGAAAGTGAAGGTGCTGGTCACAGGGCCACCTCACAGCCTAGACTCCTATTTAAAAAGATAATAATTTGAAATGGTAGTAGGTTTTCCAACATTGAGGAAAGAAGGTCTGGAAGGTAGGAGTAATGTGAACATTGTTTCACTTAACAAGTGTTCAGTAAAATAACTATGTAATAAACCAATAAATTAATACTACATAGTAAAAAATGTTGCTAGTTAACTTCATCACTGATTTTCATTCTTGTAAAATGAACCCCACTTGGTCTATAGCTAAGGTAGGAAGATTCCGCACAAGGTTACTTCATGGAGCCAGTGTCTGATTGAGGTGACACATCAGCCCCAGCAGCGTTCGAGACGGTCCCATGAATCCTACTAGTCTGAGCATCTAGTGAGGGCTGACAGGTGACATCCTAACACATATGCTAATTATTGGATTACTTTTACAATGAGTATTTAAGGTTCACAGAAAAAGACCTTTAATGGCGGTTGTACAATAGGAAATATGAGCTCCACAATCCTCTCTGACATCACAGGTACATTGTTGTAAGCATAAAGGTGCAAAATTCCCACACTCCAACACAAACGTTCACAAATAAAATTTCTAACTCTTGCCTGTTACGGACGAGCCTGATTTGAACATTCTAGTCCATTCCGTGCATGGTTCGATGCATTGACAGGACGTGAACTTAGGGTGAACTATATCCTCCTAGTAGGCAAGAATCCCATCATTATCTTTCTGATAAATCTTCCCCCATTTTGATTGATGCCTTTGGGGGATAGTGCCCCTGACTTCAGCCTTGACATACACACATGTCCTTCAACTGTGTCATTTACACACAGAATCCCTAGAACCACACTGCAGATATACAGGGCTCAAACTTCAATTGCACCCGAAAACAGGTGAGGTGGGGCTGTAGCACGAGCTGCACGCACCTATTCACGTGGTCCCAGGCAGCATTTCAATTCATGCTGGGACCTCACTAAAATGATTCAGGCATGCAGCCAGCACTACCCGTGCTATTCATAGGCTGCACGCTTGTTTGGGAGTGGGGTGGGGTGGTGGTGGGGTGCTGGTGATGGTGAGGTGGGGGGGCGGGTGCATGGCAAGAAATCAGGCATCTCTCATGCCACCTAAAGGCAGCCGGCAACTTTTAAAGGGGAGGTTCACTCTGGCTGCTGAGAGCAGGGAAACTTCTCAAGTGGAGATCCAGAGAGGGCACCCAGGTTCTCCAATCCAGTGTTTGAAGCCCTGGTGCAGGCGATGGATAGGAGGAGGAAGATCCTGTTAGCCCCAGGGGGTATAAAGGCCTCTAGGCAACACTTCCACCGCCAGTGGGAAGAGCTTACAGAGGAGGTCAATGCCAAGAGCTTAGCTCCCAGGACATGGCAGCAATGTCACAAATTTCTTTTTATTCATTCACGGCAAGGCCAGTGTTTATTGCCCATCCCTAATTGACCTTGAGAAGGTGGTGGTGAAGGTACTCCCACAGTGCTGTTAGGTAGCGAGTTCGTAGATTTTGACCTAGTGATGATGAAGGAATGGCGATATATTTCCAAGTCAGGATGGTGTGTGACTTGGAGGGAAACTTGGAGGTGGTGGTGTTCCCATGCGCCTGCTGCCCTTGTCCTTCTGTGTGGTGGAGGCTGCAGATTTGGGAGGTGCTGTCGAAGAAGCCTTGGCGAGTTGCTGCAGCACATCTTGTAGATGGTACACACTGCAGACACAGTGCGCCGGTGGATGGGGTGCCTATCAAGCAGGCTGCTTTGTCCTGGATGGTGTCGCGCTTCTTGAGTGCTGATGGATCTGCACTCATCCAGGCAAGTGGAGAGTATTCCATCACAATCCTGAGTTGTGCCTTGTAGATGGTGGAAAGGCTTTGGGGAGTCAGGAAGTGAGTCACTTGCTGCAGGAAACCTAGCCTCTGACCTGCTCTTGTAGCCACAGTATTTATGTGGCTGGTCCTGTTAAGTTTCTGGTCAATGGTAAGCCCATGGATGTTGATGGTGGGGGATTCGACGATGGTAATGCCATTGAATGTCAAGAGGAGGTGGTTAGACTCTCTCTTGTTGGAAATGGTTATTGCCTGGCACTTGTGTGGCGTGAATGTTACTTGAAAGAAAGAAGAAAGTCTTGCATTTATATAGTTCTTTTCACGACCACCAGACATCCCAAAGCATTTACAGCCAATGAAGTATTTTTTGAAGTGTAGTCACTGTTGTAATGTAGGAAACACACAGCAGCCAATTTGCACACAGCAAGCTCCCACAAACAGCAATGTGATAATGAACAGATAATCTGTTTTAGTGATGTTGATTAAGGGATAAATATTGGCTAGGACTCCAGGGATAACTCCTCTTCAAAATAAGTGCCATAGGATGTTTTATGTCCACCTGAGAGGACAGAGGGGGCCTTGATTTAACGTCTCATCCAAAAGACGGCACCTCCGACAGTGCATGACTCCCTCAGTACTGCACTGGAGTGTCAGCCTAGATTTTTGTGCTCAAGTCTCTGGAGTGGGAGTTGAACTTACAACCTTCATGACTCAGAGGCGAGGGTGCTACCAACTGAACCACGGCTGACAATTATCAGCCCAAGCCTGAATATTGTCCAGGTCTTGCTGCATGTGGGCATGGCCTGCTTCATTATCTGAGGAGTTGTGAATGGAACTGAACACACTGCAACATCAGTGAACATCCCCACTTCTGACCTTATGATGGAGGGAAGGTCATTGATGAAGCAGCTAAAGATGGTTGGGCCTAGGACACTGCCCTGAGAAACTCCTGCAGGGATGTCCTGGGCTGAGATGATTGGCCTCCAGCAACCACAACCACCTTCCTTTGTGCTAGGTCTGACTCCAGCCAGTGGAGTGTTTGCCCCTAATTCCGATTGATTTCAGTTTTACTGGGGCTCCTTGGTGCCACACTCAGTCAAATGCTGCCTTGATGTCAAGGGCAGTCACCCTGGCCTCATCTCTGGAATTAGGCTCTTTTGTTCATGTTTGGACCTAGGCTGTAATGAGATCTGGAGCTGAGTGGTCCTGGCAGAACCCAAACTGAGCATTGGTGAGCAGGTTATTGGTGAGTAAGTGCCACTTGAAAGCACTGTCAACGAACCCTTCCATCACTATGCTGATGATTGAAAGTAGACTGATTGGGTGGTAATTGGGTGGATTGGATTTGTCCTGCTTTTTTGTGGACAGGACATACCTGGGCAATTTTCCACTTTGTCGGGTAGATGCCAGTGTTGTAGCTGTACTGGAACAGCTTGGCTAGATGCGTGGCTAGTTCTGGAGCACAAGTCTTCAGCACTACAGATGGCTGTTGTCGGGGCCCATAGCCTTTGCAGTATCCAGTGCGCTCAGCCGTTTCTTGATATCACATGGAGTGAATCGAATTGGCTGAAGACTGGCTTCTGTGATGGTGGGGACCTCAGGAGGAGGCCGAGATGGATCATCCACTCGGCACTTTTGGCTGAAGCTGGTTGCAAACGCTTCAGCCTTGTCGTTGACAAGGTCAATTCAGTTGACTAGTTCAATGACCTCACCAGAGCTGTCAAGGTAAGAATACTGCTGTCTGACTCTCTGCTCACATCTCCACCACCTTCAGCCTCATTAATCACAATACTCCCCTCCCCCCACTTCCCTCACTCTCCTACAATCACTGCACCACACTTCACGACACCTCCTTCTCCTCATACTCACACACTCACCACTATTATAACCCTCACATCTTACACACTGCATATCAATTAGTTGACCTTGACAGGCTAATTCTTGAAACACCTCAGAAAATTGTCACTCACACACTCGCTTCATTCTTGCAGAAGGTCTACAGAACTCCAGATAGAAAGCTGCCACTGGAGGAGGTCGAATCCACCATCAGACCCTCTCCATCGTCGAAGAAAATGTGCAATCTCAGATGGCTGCCATCTTGGCTTTGGGGGCCTGTGTTGACAAGAGATTCCAGAGCATCAGACCACTCCTGCACTCTGTTCTCATGTGGAGCCGCAGGCATGCTAAGGCGCAGTCCCAGGAGAGTGGCCTTGGCTCCTTGGGAAGTCAATGGAAGGGAAAATCGGGCGATTTGTATAATGGGCGACCAATTCGATATTGCTCATTTTACACCATCAACCATAGTTAAAATTACATGCAGAGAGCGTTTGAGTGATGGATATGATTAACTGCCACTTTACATAGGATATACAGCACAGAAATAGGCCATTCAGCCCAACCAGTCTCTGTCGGTGTTTATGCTCCACTCAAGCCTCCTCCCATCCTTCCTCATCTAACTCTATCAGCATAACCTTCTATTCCCTTCTCCCTCATGTGCTTATCTACCTTAAATGCACCTATGCTATTTGCCTTAACTACTCCCTGTGGTAGCAAGTTCCACATTCTCACCACTCTCTGGGTAAAGAAGTTTCTTCTGAATTCCCTATTTGATTTCTTGGTGACTATCTTATATTGATGGCCTCTAGTTTTGTTCTCCCCCACAAGTGGAAACACTCTCTCTGTATCTACTCTATCAAAACCTTTCATAATTTTAAAGACCTCTATTAGGTCACCCCTCAGCATTCTCTTTTCAAGAGAAAAGAGACCCAGCCTGTTCACCCTGGTCCTGGTATCATCCTTGTAAATCTTTTTTGCACAATCCCCAGTGTCTCTATATCCTTTTCATAATATGGCAATCAGAACTGTACACAGTGCTTCAAGTGTGGTCTGACCAAAGTTCGATACAAGTTTAGCATAACTTCTCTACTTTTCAATTCTATCCCTCTAGAAATAAACCTTAATGCTTGGTTTGCTTTTGTTATAGGCTTACTGACCTGTGTCACAACTTTTAGTGATTTGTATATTTGTACTCCCAGATCCCTTTGCTCCTCAACCCCATTTAGATTCTTATTTTTCAAGTAATATGTGACCTCCTTATTTTTCTTACCAAAATGTAATACCTCACACTTATCTATGCTGAAATTCATTTTCCAATTATATGCCCATTCTGTAAGTTTATTAATGTCTTCTTGTAATGAGAGGTGATCTCATTAAAACATATAAAATTCTTAAGGGGCTGAACAGGTTAGATGCTGGGAGGATGTTTCCCCTGGCTGGTGGAGTCTAAAACTAGGGGTCACAGTCTCAGAATAAGAGGTCGGCTATTTAGGACTGAGATGAGGAGAAATTTCTCCTCTCAAAGGGTTGTGAATCTTTGGAATTCTCTACCTCAGAGAGCTGTGGATGCTCAATCGTTGAGTACATTCTAGAAAGAGATCGATAGATATTTGGATATTAAGGGACTGAAGGGATATGGAGATAGTGCGGGAAGGTGGAGTTGAGGTAGATGATCTGCCATGATCTTATTGAATGGCAGAGCAGGTTGGAAGGGCCTAATGGCCTACTCCTGCTCCTATTGCTTATGTTCTTATGTTCTAATTTATTGCAGTTCTCCTCAGTGTTGACTATCCCTCCCAATTTGGTGTTGTCCTCAAATTTAGAAATTGTTTTTTGATTCCAAAGTCTAAATCATTAATATAAATTGTGAACAACAGTGGTCCCAGCACTGATCCTTATGGGACCCCACTTCCCACCTTCTGCTACTCTGAATAGCTACCCTTTACTCCAATCTCTGTTTTCTGTCTGCAGCCAACTAGTTATCCATTGCCACTTGTTCCCTGACTCCACATGCTCTGACCATATTCATTAGCCTATTATGTGGAATCTTATCAAAGGTGTTTTGGAAATCTAGATATATTCCATCCACTACATTACCCTTGTCTACTCTCTCTGTTACCTCTTCAAAAAAGTCAATGAGGTTAGCCAAGCAAGACTTTCCCCTTTGAAATTCATGTTGACTATTCATTATTATATTACTTCTAAAATTTGCTCTTCCTATATATGTGGGCTTTTGAGAAATCTGCCAACACAAGTGCAGATATCAAGCAAGGGCCTGGATAAGGAAATGCAGGTAAATGAGGGCAAATAGTAACTGCACCATGACTGATCAAAGGGATAAGTACACCCAGGGGATGCATGCATCTAGCCACAGGCCTGATGGTCGCCTGTACTTTGAAAGCTGGAAAGGTCTCACAGTCCTTGAAGAGTTAAGGAGAGAATGTCAGAGGTGAGGTAAGCAGTGACAGTGTTGTAGAGAGTGATTTCTGATTTGCACTGACTGATCTGATTTGGTTACATGAGACTGAGTGCACTACAGGGCTTCAAATAATGAGCTTGGACTTACTGAGTTAGATGTGCAGTGTGATTTATTTCATAAACAGTGGAATCAAGAAGACCTTTACTTACAGGAAAACAAATACGTTTTCCAAGCACTATATTTTGTCTTCAACTTTTTTTTATGACCTTGAATATACTTCTATTATATGTTTTTTGTGGCTTCTTTCTCTGTATAACAATTTCCCTGATGTAACATCAACACAATGTTTCAAACTATACAACTCAACAAACCTAATATAACCACTATCTATATAACATAAGGTGCCAGCTTTGGCTCAGTGGCAGCACTCTCGCCTCTGCGTCAGTAGGTTGTGGCTGACACTTCAGTACAGTACTGAGGGAGTGCTGCACTGTCAGAGATGCGTATTTCAGATGAGACATTAAGACGAGGCCCCGTCTGCCCTCTCAGGTGGACGTAAATGTTCCCAGGACACTATTCAAAGGAGAGCAGAGAGTTTTTCTGGCCAACATTTATCCCTCAACCAACACTTAAAACAGCTTTTCTGGCCATTATCACATTGTTGTTCGTGGGTCCTTGCTGTGCTCAAATTGGCTGTTGCGTTTCCCTACAATACAACAGTGACTACACTTCAAAAGTACTTCATTGGCTGTGAAGCGCTTTGGGACTTCCTGAGGTTGTAAATGTGATCTAAGTCATGCAATTTAATGTAAATCTGGCAGCGGGGGAGGTGAACAGGTCGGAAGCCAGATCCACCGGATTTCCACCCCGTTCTTCTGCGTGCCCCAAACTATTGACCATCAAACTGTTGAGCACCCGACTTTCCTTCCTGGGCCCCATTTTACCTGATATTGTGAATGGTTCCCTCTCCTCAGGTACTGTCCCCTCCCCTTCAAATCTGCCATCATCACCCCTCTCCTCAAAAAAACCCACCCTTGATCCCTCTGTCCTTGCAAACTACTGCCCCATCTCCAACCTCCCTTTCTTTTCCAAAGTCTTTAAAATGTTGTCGTCTCCCAAATCTGTACCCATCTTTCCCGCAATTCCATGTTTGAATTCTTCTAATCAGGTTTCTGCCCGCCACAGTACTGAAACGGCCCTTATCAAAGCCACAAATGACATTCTACGTGACTGTGACTGTGGTGAATTATCCCTCCTCATCCTTCTCGATCTAACTGCAGCCTTTGACACAGTTGACCACACCATCCTCCTCCAACGCCTCTCCTGCGTTGTCCAGCTGGGTGGAATTGCCCTTGCCTGGTTCCATTCTTTTCTATCGAATCGTAGCCAGCGAATCACCTGCAATGGCTTTTCTTCCCTCTCCCATCTTTCACCCTACATAAAGTTGTGCTCATCCCAGACTCTGCTGCCCGTATCTTAACTCGCACCAAGTCTCATTCACCCATTACGCCTGTGCTTGCTGACCTACACTGGCTCCCGGACCGACAACGCCTAAATTTTAAAAGCCTCATCCTTGTTTTCAAATCCCTCCATGGCCTTTCTATCACTGTAACCTCCTCCAGCCCTACAAACCTTCGAGATCTCTGTGCTCCTCCAATTCTGGCCTCTTGAGCATCCCCAATTTTAATTGCTCCACCATTGGCGGCCGTGCTTTCAGCTGCCTCGGCCCTAAGCTCTGGAATTCCCTCCCTAAACCTCTCTGCCACTCTACCTCTCCTCCTTCAAGATGCTCCTTAAAATCTACCTCTTTGACCAAGCTTTTGGTCATCTGTCCTGATATTTCCTTCTGTGGCTCGGTGTCAACAATGTTTTTTATTGATAACGCTCCTGTGAAGCACCTTGGGATGTTTTGCTACGTTAAAAGCGCTATATAAATGCAAGTTGTTGTTGTCTCCCTCCCCTTATGTTTCATCAGAAGTCTGGGGACATGTCTGGGGACTTAGCTGTGCTACCAGGGAATCCTGCCAGATAGGCCTAGTGGGCAGACATAGGTGCCGTTATGGGCCTAAAGTATGCCCCACCAGGAAAGAATACGGGGCTTATTAGTATTGAAGCAGATCTTTTACCTGCCAGTGTGGCAGCCAAAGTAAACACTTTCACTTCCTCAAGATTTTTGGCCTGACCGGCCAGTAGCTACCCCCAGCAGAACAGCTGCTCCGTTTTTTCCAATGGGCGACGCAGGTGAAAGTAGCATGTGGAAGTCCCACCCTAGCGCACTTCTTGTGGCTCAATGGCACAGCGCTACAAAATTGTTGCCCTTTTAATACCAGCGAGAAGTTTTCTTCCCATATAAACCTTCCCTTCTATCTGGAGGTTAGGGCTTGAGTTGGAAATTTCACCTGGGCCTGAGGGGTGCCGGCAAATTCTATGTGTGAGTAAACTTGAGGTGATCCCAAACTCTGCTGCCCGTATCGTAAGTCTTATTCACCTATCACCCCTGTGCTCGCTGATCTACATTGGCTCCTGGTTAAGCAACGCCTCGATTTTAAAATTCTCATCCTTGTGTTTAAATCCCTCCATGGCCTCGACCCTCCCTATCTCTGTAACCTCCTCCAGCCCTATAATCTTCTGAGAGTTCTACGTTCCTCCAATTCTGGCCTCTTGTGCATCTTTGACTTCCTTCGGCCCACGATTGGCAGCTGTGCCTTCAGCTGTCTACGTCCTAAGCTCTGGAAGTCCCTCCATAAACCTCTCTGCCTCGCCACCCTCCTCCTTTAAGATGCTCCTTAAAACTTTGACCAAGCTTTTGGTCACGTGCCCTAACATCTCCTTATGTAGCTTGGTGTCAAATTGTGTCTGATAATGCTCCTGTGAAGCGCCTTGGGACATTTTACTACGTTAAAGGCGCTATATAAATTCAAGTAGTTGTTGTTGACTGCGTGTGTGAGACAGATGTATCATGGGGATTGTAGTTTCTGCCATGCTCCTGCACAACTACAATACTCAGAGTGTGTTGTGATAAACCTTGGCACGTGACATATGAAAGGGGCAGAAATTCCAGCTCCTGGTGGCAAAATTCTGTCCATGTGCATATGTGAGTTGACCATGTTGTAGCTGCCACCCTTATTCTGTGGAATGACAAGAAATACCCGGAGCATTCCGTGACATCCGGGCAGAAAGATTAACAACTGTGAGGCAAGAGGAGTGGAAAAATACAGAACAACTGAGGGGAAAATGTGTTGGGAAGGGAAGGAGGTCAGAATAAATAAGTAAATAAAGTACTTACCAAATACTGAAAATCCACTGTGAGGTGACTGATGCAACAAAAAATTATGGGCCCGAATTCCAACAGCGCCATTGACATGTCACAATGATGTTGTGGCGCTGACCCCACCACGAGGTGTGCCTCAGATCATTTAAATCCTGTGAACATAAGAACATAAGAAATAGGAGCAGGAGTAGGCCATACAGATCCTTGAGCCTGCTCCGCCATTCAATAAGATCATGGCTGATCTTTGACCTCAACTTCATTTTCCTGCCCTATCCGCATATCCCTCGCTTCCCCTAGAGTCCAAAAATCTATCTATCTCAGCATTGAATATACTCAACGACGGAGCATCCACAGCCCTGTGGGGTAGAGAATTCCATAGATTCACAACCCTCTGAGTGACAAAATTCCTCCTCATCTCAGTCTTAAATGGCTGACCCCTTACCCTGAGACTATGCCCCCTAGTTCTAGACTCTCCAGCCAGGGGAAACAGCTGCTCAGCACTTACCCTGTCAAGCCTCCTCAGAATCTTAAATGTTTCAATGAGATCACCTCTCATTCTTCTGAACTCCAGAGAGTATAGGCCCATTCTACTCAATCTCTCATCACAGGACAACCCTCATCCCAGGAATCAATTTAGTGAACCTTTGTTGCACCACCTCCAAGGCAAGTATATTCTTCCTTAGATAAGAAGACCAAAACTGTGCACAGTACTCCAGGTGTGGCCTCACCAAGGCCCTGTACAATTGTAGAAAGACTTCCTTCCTCTTGTACACCAACCCCCTTTGCATAAAGCCCAACATGCCATTTGCCTTCCTAATTGCTTGCTGTACCTGCATGCTAACTTTCTGTGTTTATTGTACGAGGACACCCAAATCTCTCTGAACACCAACATTTAAAAGTTTCTCACCATTTAAAAAATATTCTGTTTTTCTATTCTTTCTACCAAAGTGAATAACCTCTCATTTCCCCACATTATACTTCATCTGTCACCTATTGCCCACTCACTTAACCTGTCTATATCCCTTTGCAGGCTCTTTGTGTCCTCCTCATAGCTTACTTTCCTACCTAGCTTTGTATCGTCAGCAAACTTGGATACATTACACCTGGCCCCTTCATCTAAGTCGTTAATATAGATTGTAAATAGCTGAGGCCCCAGCACTGATCCTTGCGGCATCCCACTATTTACAGCCTGCCAATTTGAAAATTACCCGTTTATCCCTACTCTGTGTTTTCTGTCTGTGGTAATATATTACCCCCAACCCCAGGAGCCCTTATCTTGCGTAACAACCTTTTATGTGGCACCTTATCGAATCCCTTTTGGAAATCCAAATATACTTCATCCACTGGTTCCACTTTATCTACCCTGCTAGTTACATCCTCAAAAAACTCTAATAAATTTGTCAAACACAATTTCCCTTTCATAAAACCATGTTGACTCTGCCTAATCATATGATTTTTGAAGTGCCCTGTTACTACTTCCTTAATAATGGATTGCAGCATTTTCCCGATGACTGATGTCAGGCTAACTGGCCCATAGTTCCCTGTTTTCTCTCTCCCTCCTTTTTTGAATAGCGGTGTTACATTTGCTACCTTCCAATCTGCTGGGACCATTCTAGAATCTGTTCTGTGCATCTCCAGAATGCATTGCCTCAGATATGTTACAGGAAGGGGCAGAAAAAAGTGTGGAGTTAGGATCCAATTATGTTCTGAATGTGTGGGTCGGGGGAGGCAGAATATAGCTGAAAGAGACACAGCGACCTGGTGCAGCACCAGGATATAAAACCTGCTGCTGCTTTAAAGAGCAACTGGGGGAAGCAGCGACCCTGCACAATGATGGCAGCCAGATTGAAGAGAAGAGCAGCCAGGGATTCCAACCTGGATGTTCTCCTTATGGAGATACAGGGCTGGAGAAATGGGCTGCTTGAAAACAACGGCAAGAGACCCACTAAGCACGTGGTACGCACTCTGCGAGGGGAAGTAGATGTGGCAGAGCCCCAGGACTCCTTGCAGTGACCTCACTAGAACAGCAAGGTAAGTTACCTGATCCCCAACCCTTCCTTGCAGTCTCTTTATTTGTGTGAGACTCCTTCATTCATTCGCTTCACTATAGTCTAGGGCAGTACTCTGAACCACTGATTCCTTCCCCTATCCTGTGTCACCTCTACTAACCAATGCCCCTTCTCTCACAGTGTGCCATGGATGAACAAATCTTCCTAGCTCACTACATCTGTTCCTTCTTGCTTTCTAACTTCTTATAACTATACTTGTCAAGCAGTTGTAACAAAAGACTCTGCCAGCCTTCATTACAGTATCCTTGTCTTGTATTCTCTCAACACGAGGAAATGGTCCATAGGCACCAGAATCTCAGGCCACGTATTGGTGGACCCCCAACATAGACTTCTGACCCCTCATAAGGAAAAGGCCTTGGAGATCCCAGGGAGCCATATGGATGGAGATGTAGAAGGGACAGTGGCAGCTAAAGGTTTGTCTGGACCATCTGGTAGCTTGCCTGTATAATGGTTTGGGAACACTAACACACCAACAAGAAACATGATCGGGTACCTTCAAAAGCTGCAGAGGAACCATCACACTGACTGCATAACATTATAACATCTCTTTTCCTCTTGATAATACAAAGCAAGTGCCATGGAGGAGGAGGCATAGGAGGAGGGAGAAAGAGGCGAGCAGGCTTCGACCCCTGCCCAAACATCCACATCATCACCCATGCCGTCATTCATCCTTTCTTACGTGGCGACCCAGAGAGTTCCATCGGGGAGATGTATATAGTGTCGATGAGGGTTTTCCACTAGGTCAGACACAACAGCTGGGGTGCCAGAAGAGTTGGACGTGAAAGTGGGATCTGACGGTGGGGAGCGGAGGCTCTGCTGAAGTCAGCCCCTGGCTCTGGAGCCTGTGGCCTGAGTGCCACTATAAAAGAAGGGTTCTGGATGACCATCACACTGACACGGAGACACTAAGGACCATCTCGGATGAACTGAGGCAGATGGAAAGGGTCATGGTGGAGTCCAATACCATTCTTAGTGCCAGTATCCTATAAGCATTCAACTCAATCCAACTCCACCTGGTGTGAGTAGTGGCACCAGAAACATCTGCACCTGTCCCCCTAACAGAGAGGCAATTGTGTCCAAAATAGATGCTTTAGCCACAGGCCTTTGGGTTCTTTTGGAGAGAACAATGAAAGTCGACTTCCAAAAGCTTTGGGCTGACATCTCTCTAGGTCTGCAGGATGTAACTTAGACTATCAGGTCTGCCCTCCTGCTCATCGGTGGGCGCTCAGATCTAGGACCCAGCACTAGTAGTGAGATTAACGTCCACTTTCATGATGCTGTCCTCTCTCCTGTTGACAGCTCATGTGTTCTTTCTAGTCCCACCTGCTCATATAGGTGTTAGAATACATGACCAGGCTGCCCATGCACCTGTAGTGGTGCCGCAGCTGATGAAAAGGTCCCCTGGGACTCAGAAACCCTGAAATCAGGACCAAGGCTCGTGGCACCTGAGTGCAGCCAAGTACCATTGTCACCTGAGGCCCTCAGTGCAGCGCCAAGATAGGTTTAGAAGCAACACTTTCTGTAAATATATATGTGCAAAGTGAGTAATGGGTGACATATTGGCCCTGAAATTCGCCTCTCCGGCTTGCCGCGGGGGTAAGGATCGCGCGCGCACTTACCTACCACGCCTGCCGTTGACCTCTGGGCCCACGGGAACTTCAGCTCCTGGGCCTGCTCCAAGTGCCGGCGCGCAATGCTTGCATGTCCCAGGGGCGTAGTTAGTGCGATGCGTCCCCTGGGATCGCGTGGGCCATGGAGAGCCAATGGCAGCAGACCATCTTTCATTCATAGATTTGACAGGAAGACCTGTCAAATCTATGAATTGAAATCAGCCCCAAAAGAACAGCTAAACTTCAAATAAATTTAAAAAATCCCATCACATTTATAAAATAACTATAAGTTAAATAAATTAACTACTTTGAACAAAAATGTAAATTTTTGAAAAAATTAAAATACTTTTTAACAGTGCTAAAAATAAACTTACCTTCTTTAAAGTATCTAAAAAAGATAAACCTGTTGAAATTTTTTTTAATTATAATTAATTAACCACTTACCTTGTTGAAAACGGGTCCTGCGCCTCCTTTTTAAAAGCGGCAGATTCTTCAATACTTACCCTCCCGTAGAAACCTGAAAAAAACCCTAAGTTTGCTGTGTGCGTGCAGCCTCTACCGCGCACGCGGTTCACCTAGGAACCGCTCCCTTCACCAGACCGGAAGTTCCGGTTTCCCGCGCATGCGCAGTACATGCAGGAAACTGGCACTTCAGGATGCCTTACGGGTGAGTACACAGCGCGTACTCACCTGGCAAGGGCCGAATTTTGGGCCCATAGTGAGTATTTGGTGAGGGTACGGTGAGTATTGGATGAGGTACAGTGAGTATTCAGTGACATACAGTGAGTATTCAGTGAGTGTACATTAAGTATTCTGTGAGTAATTCATCAGGTTACAGTAATTTATTTTGAACTCAAACTGACTTGAACTGCAGATGTTTGTTGCTGCTCCCTAAACCACACTAGTGGTAAACTCATTTGACATTTTTTGTCTATGTTGGAAATATCTGCTGGAACATTATCAAAGTGGAATATTGAAGGATGAGCAAGAGTTAGCCACAGAGGATTTGCAGAGTCCGTAGCTTTGGAAACGATTTAGAAGTAATCCCTTAGACATTATAACCCCTGCCGACATTATAACCCCTGCCCCTGTTTTTTCAGGCGGCAGGTGTTGATGATTCGGACATCCCCATTTGCAACATTTAACCACTCCTGCCTTCCACCCTATCACAGACCGTCCCTTTTATTCTTTCCTCCCCTCCCCCTTTCTCTGCCTCTGCACCTGTTTAAAACCTGTTACTGTACATCTCTAACTTTTTCCAGTTCTGACGAAGCGTCTGAAACGTTAACTTTGTTTCTCCCTCCACGGATGCTGCCTGACCTGCTGAGTGTTTCCAGCATTTTCTGTTGTTATTATAAATCAGCTGGGATGGCTGTGATTGGGTTCTGACCTAAGTTCATTTGAGTTTGCAACAAATATTGTCTTCACAGCTAGCAAACCACGTGCTGACCAGCAGCGAGCGGACAGCCGTGTGGGGAGGGTGGGGGACGGGGTGGAGGTGGCAGGGATAGGCTTGTTCACAAGTGGACTATCAGTAGATGCTATCTTTAGTCTTAAATGAATGCCATTGCAGCCTTGGAGGACCAGGCTGCCAGCAGTATCCACGACAAGGTTTCTGGCAGGGTTTATCCCCTTAAATGCTTATCAAGGGGCAGAGTAGTGTAGTGGTCATGTTACTGGACTAGTAATCCCAAGGCCTCATCTAACAATCCAGAGAACATTAGTTCAAATACAACCATGGCAGTTTCAGAATTTGAATTCAATTAAAAAAATCTGGAAACATAAATCTGACATCAGAAAAAGTGACCACAACGCTGTCAGATTGTGGCAAAAACCCAACTGGTTCACTAATGTCTTTTAGGGAAGACCAATGTCTTAGGGAAGGTCCAAACCAATGTGGTTAACTTTTACAAAAGCAAAATACTGCGGATGTTGGTAATCTGAAATTAAAAGAGAAAATGCTGGAAATACTCAGCAGGTCAGGCAGCATCTGCGGAGAGAGAAACAAAGTTAACACTTCAGGTCGATGACCTTTCATCAGAACTGAAAAATGTTGGAGATGTAACAGGTTTTAAACAAGGTAAAAGAGACAAACGAAAATCCTGTCAGAGAGAAATGCAGAACCTCTTCAAGGTGTGTCGGTAGCCAGTCAGACTCCTTACGCACCAAATCTGGTAGCCCTCTAATGAAAAGAAGTGGCATATCAAATTTCTTTGAAGAAGGCCCACCATCACCTTCTCTGGGCAACTGGGGTTGGGCAAGCTTACATTGCCAGCGAGACCCACATCCTGATGATGAAAAAAGAGATAGAAGGCAACAGGAACAATGGCTCAATGGTCCCCAGTCATATTAAATGTGGTGCTAAATTTTCAACTTCAGAAGCCTGCTTGACCATTGCTTTTATCTGGTGGAAATGCTCAAAGTAGCTGTGCAGGGCTGTTCTGATGCCTGAAGGTGGGTGGTAGAGGATCAGATTCTATAATCATTTTAATAATGTAATTTCTCTGTAGTAAACAGCTTACCATTCTGACATATAGAGTCCACTTTTTACATTATAGCTGGAGTTGAAATGCTTGCCCTGAATTACATGACAAAGTATTTCATTGGCTGTAAAGCGCTTTGAGACATCCTGAGGTCATGAATGTGCTATACAAATGCAAGTCTTTCTTTTTTTTCTTTTCATTGGCTATCAAACATTACAGTGGGCTGCCAGATTTGGTGCGTAAGGAGCCTGACTGGCTACCGACACACATTAATAGTTTTTACCCTTATATGATCAGCCTAAGTCTAATTTCAGATTCACTTAACATTTATGTTATCCCATCTCTTATGATGTGGATTGCCATTAGCACTGACTGGCTGGGAATGTTACCTGTGCCCAATTCTTGCTCCACTTAGAGTTAAAGCATATCGGATTCCAGTTCTTGTCACTCTATAGGAACAGGAGTAGGTCATTTAGCCCCTTGAGCCTGTTCTACCATTCAATTAGATCATGGCTAATCTGCACTTCAACTTCATTAACCCATCTTTGGTCCATATCCTTTGATACCCTTACCCAACAAAAATCTATTGATCTCAGTCTTGCAAATTTCAATTGACCCAGCATCTACAGTCTTTTGGGGGAGATATTTCCAGATTTACATCACCCTTTGTGTGAAAAAGTGCTTCCAAATTTCACTCCTAAATGGCTTAGCTCTAATTTTAAGATTGTGCCCCCTTGTTCTGGATTTCCCACCAGAGGAAGTAGTTTCTCTTTATCTATCCCATCATATTCAGCAGCCACCCATCTGTAGTAACCTGTCTCTCACCTGTTTGTTGCCTATTTTACGGTATAAATAACCACTAAATTTAACAGAAATATTAACAGTCGCTGCCCTTTTGCTTCCATTTCCCAGGATATACCCTCATCAATGAGGACTGTCCAGGGGCGGAGTGGAATATCATGTGTCGGGACTGCTGTGAAACGGATCAGATTGAGTGTGTCTGTCCTGGGAAGGAGGAGGTTGTGGGATATTCTGTCCCATGCTGCCGGAATGAGGAAGATGAATGTGACTCTTGTCTGATACACCCAGGTATGGCTGAGCTTCCCAACGGAGTGGGAATGAGTGTCTAGCTATAATTGAATACACTTTGTATCTATTGATACATTTTGGGGGACTATTTCCCTTTTATCTCCAGAAGACATCTGGGACCTGGGTAGGCAGGCAAGCCAAGATCCAGCCTTTGGGAGAGTGAACTAACCTTTGACCTTCCCTATGGGGAAGTACCCATGCTTTGCTCGCTTCCTCCTCGTCGCAGGATGTTTTAAATAAGAAGGTCACCAAGTGCGGAATTGAAGGCGCCGATCCCACCAACCCACAGCACTGCCATCCACCCGCCAGTACAACAATTACATATTCAAAAAGAAACCTTTTCTTTCTGGAATTTAGGGTGATATAATTGGCTTCAGTGGCCCTGGGTTAGAGAGAAAAAAAAATTGAGCTGGGTTCTCCTTGCTGTTCATATTCTATTGATCCCTGCTGGAAAGTGCGCAGGGACGATGGTTGAGGGACAGGATCAGGATTGGCTGTGATGGTCTGCATGGTCAAATAGCTCATGACATTCACTGTCTAGGCCTGCACACGATGAATGGCGTGTGAGGTCATGGAGAGAGCTGGCACCAGCCAGAGTCACAGAATTACAAAGAAATGACAACTCAGAAACAGGTCATTCAGCCCAACTAGTCCGTGCTGGTGTTTATCTCCACATGAGCAGTACTCCTAATCCCATGTCCCCGCTCTGTTCCATATCCCCTTACCCCCATTTCCTTCAACCATTTATCTAACCTATTCTTAAATGGTAACATGGTCTCTGCTTCAAATACAACCCTCTCTGTAAAAAACTTCTCCTGCTCTCTGTCCTAAATCTCTTACATTTAATCTTATATGTATGTTGCTTTTTTTGGACCTCTCAATCACCCTTTGTCCCATCCCTTCATAATTTTAAACACCTCTTTTAAACATTGCTGGATCTGGTGCTGGAGAACGAGGTGGGCCAGGTCGACCAAGTGTCTGTGGGAGAACACTTGGGTACAAATGATCATTGTATCATAAGATTTAGATTAGCAATGGAGAGGTGCAAGGAACAATCTAGAGTTGAACTTTTAAACTGGAATAGGGCTAACTTTAATGGGATGCGAAGGGATCTAGCCAGGGTAAAATGGAACCAAAGACTGACAGGAAAAACTGTAACGGAACAGTGGGTGATCTGAAATGTTCCAAGTACAGGCTAGGTACATTCCAACAAGAGGGAAGGGTAAGGGAACCAAAGCAAGGGCTCCTTGGATGACGAGGGAGATAGAGAAGATGATGAAACAAAAAAAGAGGGTGTATGATGCATGTCAGGTGAATTCTTGAAGGGAGAACCAGACCAAATACAATAAGTTGAGAGGGGAAGTGAAGATGAAAATAAGATTGGCAAAGAGAGAATATGAGAGTAGAATAGCAGTTAACATAAAAGGGAACCCAAAAATCTTCTACCGGCATGTAAACAGTAAGCGGGTAGTAAGAGGCGGGGTGGGGCCTATTAGGGACAAAGAAGGTGTTATATGCTTAGAGGCGCAGGGCAAGGCTAGTATACTCAATGAGTACTTTGTATCGGTGTTTACTAAGGAGGTGGATGCTAACAAAATATCGGTAGCAGTGGAAAAGGTAGAAGCAATGGAAGGGGTAAAATTGATAGACAGGATGTACTAGAAAGGCTGGGTATGCTTAAAGTGGTTAAGTCGCCTGGTCCAGATGGCTTGCATCCCAGATTGCTAAGGAAATTGGGGGAGGAGATAGTGGAAGGGCTTTCCATAATTTTCCAATCTTCCCTAGATGTGGGGGAGGTGCCTGAGGATTGGAAAGAGGCAAATGTGACACCATTGTTCAAGAAAGGATGTAAGGACAATCCTACTAGCTGCAGGCCGGTCAGTTTAACATCAATGGTGGGTAAAGTTTTAGAAACAATAATCAAGGAAAAAATTAACGGGCACTTGGAGAGGTTTAAGCTAATTAAGGAGAGCCAACACGGATTTGTAAAAGGCAGATCATGTTTGACTAATCCAATTGAATTTTTTGATGAAGTAACAGGGAGGATTGATGAAGGAATGCAATGGATGTTGTCTACATGGATTTTAGGAAGGCGTTTGACAAAGTACCACATAGAAGGCTGGCTAACAAAATTGAGGCTCACGGAATAGGTGGGTCAGTGGCAGCTTGGATAAGGAATTGTCTTAAGGACAGAAAACAGCGAGTTGTGGTAAATGGCTGTTTTTCAGACTGGAGGATGATAGACAGTGGTGTTCCCTAAGGGTCAGTGCTGGGGCCACTGCTTTTTTTGATATATATAAATGACCTGGATATTGGAATACAAAGTAGAAATTCCAAATTTGCCGATGACACCAAACTTGGGGGTGTGGCAAACAGTGAGGATGATACCAATTGACTGCAACAGGACATAGAAAGGCTAGCAGAATGGGCAGACAAGTGGCAGATGGAATTTAATACAGAGAAGTGTGAGGTGATGCATTTGGCAGAAGGAACAGGGAGAGGCAATATACACTTAATGGCACAGTTTTAAAGAGTGTGCAGGGACAGAGGGACCTGGGAGTTAATGTGCATAAATCCCTGAAGGTGGCAGGACATATTGAGAGAGTGGTCAGCAAAGCATATGGGATCTTGGGTTTCATAAATAGAGGTATTAAGTACAAAAGTAGAGAAGTTATGCTGAACCTTTATAAAGCGCTGGTTAGGCCACAACTGGAGTATTGCATCCAGTTCTGGGCACCACACTTTAGGAAGGATGTGAAGGCCCTTGAGAGGGTGCAGAGGAGATTTACCAGAATGCTTCCGGGGATGGGGGATCTTAGCTACAAGGACAGGTTGGAGAAGCTGGATATGTTTTCATTAGAGCAAAGGAGGTTGAGCGGTGATTTGATAGAGGTGTACAAGATTATGACGGGTTTGGATAGGCTAGACAGGGAAAGGCTGTTCCCACTAGTTGATGGTACAAAGACTAGGGGACACAGATTTACGGTTTTGGGCAAGAGATATAGGGGGGACGTGAGGAAAAACTTTTTTACGCAGCGAGTGGTGAGGACCTAGAATTCGCTGCCGACGGAAGTGGTGGAAGCGGAAACATGCAATATTTTCAAGGGGAGACTGGATAGGCACTTGAGGAAATAAACTTGCAGGGCTAGGGGATAGAGCGGGGGAATGGGACTCACTGGATTGCTCTACAGAGAGCTGGCACAGACTCGATAGGCCGAATGGCCTCCTTCTGTGCCGTTATGACTCTATGACTCTATTAAATCACCCTGTAATCTCCTCTGTTCTAATAACAACAGCCCCGATTTTTTAAGTCTTTCTTCTTATTTATATTTCCTCATACCAGGCAGCATCTGCACTGTGCCCTCTCTATTACCTCAACATCCATCCTATAGTATGGAGCCCAAAACTGCAGTCTTACTAAGATTTTATATATATCCCCCACTAGATCTTCAGATGAGGTGAGAACTGATGACGAACACAAGCAGGTTTTGAACGTTGCATATTTTTGTTGCAGGGTGCATCATCTTTGACAACTGTAAAGGATGTCACAATGGTTCATGGGGAACCTTGGATGATTTCTACATCAAAGGGCTTTACTGCTCTGAGTGCCACGCTGGCTGGTCGGGGGGAGACTGTATGAGTAAGTAATGCCAAGGGGCTTGTATTTCTGCACATCCTTTAGCAATCACCTCCAAATGACAACCTTTCTGAAGGAAGAGGACTGTACCCATAACTGACTGAAAGTCTCACTGTGAATGAAAAAAAAGGCTTGTGTTTATGTAGCACTTTATCACAGCTCTCTGGAACTTCTCAAAGTGATTCGCATGAATTACCTTGAAGTGCTGTCACTGTTAGAGAGACAAACACGGCAGATAATTTTTACAAAACAAAGCTGCAGTATAGTAACAGGATGAAATAAAAACAGAAAATGCTGGAAATACTCAGCAGGTCAGGCAGCATCTGTGGAGAGAGAAACTGAGTTAACGGCCCTGAAATTCGGGTCGGAGGCTTCCCGCGGGTGCAAGCATAGCGGGTGCACTTACATAGCGCGCCTGCTGTTGTGCTGTGGGCCCGCGTGGGATTCCGATCCTGGGCCTCCTCCAGCTGCCGGTGTGCAGTGCTCGCGTATCCCAGCGGCGCAGTTAGTTCGCAGCGTCCCTGGGATCACGTGGGCCATGGGGAGCCAATCGGAGCAGGGAATCTCCATTCGTAGATTTGACAGGAAGACCTGTCAAATCTATGAATAAAGATCGGCCCCAAAACCTAAGTAAAACTTCAAATACATTAAAAAAAACATCACATTTTTAAAATAACTATAAATTACATAAATTAACTACTTTAAACAAAAATTTACATTTTTGAAAAAATTTATTAAAGTTTTTAATGGAGCTAAAAATAAACTTACCTTTCTTTAAAGTATTTAAAAAAGATAAACCTGTGGAAAAAATGTTTCAATTTTACTTAATTCACCTCTTACCTTGTTAAAAGCAGGCCTTGCGCCTGCTTTTTCCACGCGCAGCTGCTAGGGACTTACCCGCACGGAGAAACCTGTAAAAAAAGCGAAGTTCGCTGCGTGCGCGCTGCCTCTCCCGCGCACACGGTTGACCCGCGAACCCCTTCCTTCAAGAGACCGGAAGTTCCGGTTTCCTGTGCATGCACAGTGCATGCGCGAAACCGGCACTTCCGGTGGCCCTACGGGTGAGTACACAGCGCGTACTCACCCATGGGGACCCGAATTTCTGGCCCATTTTCAGGTCATCAGAACTTGCAAGGCTTAGAAATGTAACAGTTTTTAAGCAAGTACAGAGGCAAGTAAAGGATGGGGGGAGGGGAGGAAAGAAGAAAAGGGAAGGTCTGTTGGCTTTTATTGCTAGGGGGATAGATTATAAAAACAGGGAGGTATTGCTGCAGTTATATAAGGTATTGGTGAGACCGCACCTGGAATACTGCATACAGTTTTGGTGTCCATACTTAAGAAAAGACATACTTGCTCTCGAGGCAGTACAAAGAAGGTTCACTCGGTTAATCCCGGGGATGAGGGGGTGGACATATGAGGAGAGGTTGAGTAGATTGGGACTCTACTCATTGGAGTTCAGAAGAATGAGAGGCGATCTTATTGAAACATATAAGATTGTGAAGGGGCTTGATCGGGTGGATGCGGTAAGGATGTTCCCAATGATGGGTGAAACTAGAACTAGGGGGCATAGTCTTAGAATAAGGGGCTGCTCTTTCAAAACTGAGATGAGGAGAAACTTCTTCACTCAGAGGGTAGTAGGTCTGTGGAATTTGCTGCCCCAGGAAGCTGTGGAAGCTACATCATTAAATAAATTTAAAACAGAAATAGACAGTTTCCTAGAAGTAAAGGGAATTAGGGGTTACGGGGAACGGGCAGGAAATTGGACATGAGGCTGAGTTCGGATCGGTCAAGGCCCTGTGGGTGGCGGAGCGGGCCCAGGGGCTGAGTGGCCGGGTCCTGCTCCTACTTACATAGATAGATAGATACATAGAACAGTACAGCACAGTACAGGCCCTTCGGCCCTCGATGTTGTGCCGAGCATTGTCCGAGACCAAGATCAAGCTATCACACTCCCTATCACTCTGGTGTGCTCCATGTGCTTATCCAATAACCGCTTGAAAGTTCCTAAAGTGTCCAACTCCACTATCACAGCAGGAAGTCCATTCCACACTCCAACCACTCTCTGAGTAAAGAATCTACCTCGGACATCCCTTCGATATCTCCCCCCATGCACCTTATAGTTATGCCCCCTTGTAACAGCTGCCTCTACCCGAGGAAATAGTCTCTGAACATCCACTCTATCTATCCCCCTCATCATCTTATAAACCTCTATTAAGTCGCCTCTCATCCTCCTCCGCTCTAAAGAGAAAAGCCCCAACTCCCTCAATCTTTCCTCATAAGACCTCACCCCCAAACCAGGCAGCATCCTGGTAAATCTCCTTTGCACTCTTTCCAATGCTTCCACGTCCTTCCTATAGTGAGGTGACCAGAACTGCACACAATATTCCAAATGTGGTCTCACCAAGGTCCTGTACAGTTGCAGCATAACCTCACGGTTCTTAAACTCAAACCCTCTGTTAATAAACGCCAACACACCATAGGCCTTCTTTACTGCTCTATCCACTTGAGTGGCAACCTTCAGAGATCTGTGGATATGAACCCCCAGATCCCTCTGCTCCTCCACGTTCCTCAGAACCCTGCCGTTGACCCTGTAATCCTTATTCAAATTTGCCCTACCAAAATGAATCACCTCGCACTTATCAGGGTTAAATTCCATCTGCCATTTTTCGGCCCAGCTCTGCATCCTATCAATGTCTCTTTGCAGCCTACAACTGCCCTCCACCTCATCCACTACTCCACCAATCTTGGTGTCATCAGCAAATTTACTGATCCACCCTTCAGTCCCCTCCTCCAAGTCATTGATAAAAATCACAAACAGCAGAGGACCCAGCACCGACCCCTGTGGCACACCGCTGGTAACTGGTCTCCAGTCCGAAAATGTTCCATCCACCACCACCCTCTGCCTTCTATGAGATAAAATTGAGAGGTCGCACAACACCAGGTTATAGTCCAACAGTTTTATTTGAAATCACAAGCTTTCGGAGCTATCGCTCCTTCCTCAGGTGAAGTAAATTGGATACAGAATCGCCAGAGCATATATAGATGGAAAAAAAAGCATGTGAACTTTACAATTGCAGACCAATAAATTAAATCATCCTGACTATCTGCCGAGGTGTGATAAAGTTAATTAAGTCAGCCAGGAAGGTACCACATCAAAAGACATAGCAAGATACAACTGAGACAATGAGGTGTAGTCGCAGGGGTTCCAACGTGTCAAAAGCTGCTGTCTGTATGTAAAACGAAAAGCTTTAAAAAAAATTTACTTTTTTACTGGGAAAATTTTTACTTTTTTACTGGGAATCACATCTGTGAACAAGCTAACGACGACTCGAGTCCGGATCACGTCATGTATCGTGACATAAACCCAAGATCCCGATTGAGACCGTCTTCATGAGTGCGGAACTTGGCTATCAGTTTCTGCTCGATGATTTTGCGTTGTCGTGTGTTTCTAAGGTTGCCTTGGAGAACGCTTACCCGCAGATCCGAGGCTGAATGTCCTTGACTGCTGAAGTGTTCCCCGACTGGGAGGTAACAATCCTGCCTGGCGATTGTTGCGCGGTGCTCGTTCATACGTTGTCTGCTCCGAAAGCTTGTGATTTCAAATAAAACTGTTGGACTATAACCTGGTGTTGTGCGACCTCTCAATTTTGTCCACCCCAGTCCAACACCGGCATCTCCGCATCATGACTTCTATGAGATAGCCAGTTACTTATCCAATCGGCCAAATTTCCCTCTATCCCACAACTCCTTACTTTCTTCATGAGCCGACCATGGGGAACCTTATCAAATGCCTTACTAAAATCCATGTATACGACATCAACTGCTCTACCTTCATCTACACACTTAGTTACCTCCTCAAAGAATTCAATCAAATTTGTTAGGCAAGACTTACCCTTCACGAATCCGTGTTGACTATCCCTGATTAAGTTGCCCCTTTCCAAATGGTCATAAATCCTATCCCTCAGGACCTTTTCCATTATCTTACCAACCACCGAAGTAAGACTAACCGGCCTATAATTACCAGGGTCATTCCTATTTCCTTTCTTGAAGAGAGGAACAACATTCGCCACTCTCCAGTCCTCTGGCACCATCCCCGTAGACAGTGAGGACCCAAAGATCAAAGCCAGAGGCTCTGCAATCTCCTCCCTTGCCTCCCAAAGAATCCTAGGATATATCCCATCTGGCCCAGGGGACTTATCGACCCTCAGGTTCTTCAAAATTGCTAAAACATCTTCCCTCAGAACATCTACCACCTCCAGCCTATCCACCTTTATCACACTCTCATCCTCAAGAACATGGCCCCTCTCCTCGGTGAACACTGACGAAAAGTATTCATTCATCACCTCTCCTATCTCTTCTGACTCCATGCACAAGTTCCCACTACTGTCCTTGACCGGCCCTACCCTCACCCTGGTCATTCTTTTATTTCTCACATAAGAGTAAAAAGCCTTGGGGTTTTTCTTGATCCGACCCGCCAAGGACTTCTCATGCCCCCTCCTAGCTCTCCTAAGCTCTTTTTTTAGCTCATTCCTTGCTACCTTGTACCCCTCAATCGACCCAACTGAACCTTGTTTTCTCATCCTTACATACGCTTCCTTTTTCCTCTTGACTAGACATTCAACCTCTTTTGTGAACCATGGTTCTCTCACTCGGCCATTTCCTCCCTGCCTGACAGGGACATACCTATCAAGGACACGCAGTAATTGCTCCATGAAAAAGCTCCACTTTTCGTTTGTGCCTTTCCCTGATAGTTTCTGTTCCCATCTTATACTCCCTAATTCTTGCCTAATCGCATCATAATTACCCCTCCCCCAATTATAAACCCTGCCCTGCCGTATGGCCCTATCCCTCTCCATTGCAATAGTGAAAGTTACCGAATTGTGGTCACTATCTCCAAAGTGCTCTCCCACATACAAATCAAACACTTGGCCCGGTTCATTACCCAGTACCAAATCCAACGTGGCCCCACCTCTTGTCGGCCTATCCACATATTGTGTCAGGAAACCCTCCTGCACACACTGTGCAAAAACTATCCCATCCGAACTGTTTGACCTATAAAGGTTCCAATCAATATTTGGAAAGTTGAAGTCACCCATGACAACTACTCTGTGACCTCCACACCTATTCATAATCTGCTTTGCAAGTTCTTCCTCCACATCTTTATTACTATTTGGGGGCCTGTAGAAAACTCCTAACAACGTGACCGCTCCTTTCCTATTTCTAACCTCAGCCCATATTACCTCAGACGGCAGATCCCCCTCGAACTGCCTTTCTGCCGCTGTTAAACTATCCTTGATTAACAATGCTACTCCTCCACCTTTCTTACCAACTTCCCTACTCTTACTGAAACATCTATACCCCGGAACTTCCAACAACCATTCCTGTCCCTGTTCTAACCATGTCTCCGTAATGGCCACCACATCGTAGTCCCAAGTACCAATCCACGCTCCAAGTTCTCCTACCTTATTCCGGATGCTCCTTGCATTGAAGTAGACACACTTCAAGCCATCTTCCTGTCTGCCAGTACATTCCTGCGACCTTGATACCCTCCTCAGTACCTCCCTACACTCACCACTGGCTCGTGGACTACAGCCCTTTTTCCCATCCCCCTGACAAATTAGTTTAAACCCCCCCGAAGAGCCGTAGCAAATTTCCCTCCCAGGATATTGGTGCCCCTCTGGTTCAGGTGCAAACCGTCCTGTTTGTACAGGTCCCACCTTCCCCAGAATGTGCTCCAATTATCCACATAACTGAAACCCTCCCCCCTACACCATCCCTGCAGCCACGTGTTTATCTGCACTCTCTCCCTGTTCCTCAACTCGCTAGCACGTGGCACCGGCAACAAACCAGAAATTACAACATGGTTTGTACTGGCTCTCAGCTTCCAACCTAGCTCCCTAAATTCCTGTTTTAAATCCCCGTCCCTTCTCCTACCTATGTCGTTGGTACCGATGTGTACCACGACTTGTGATTGTTCCCCTTCCCCTTTGAGGATTCTGAAAACACGGTCCGAGACGTCACGGACCCTGGCACCCGGGAGGCAACACACCATCCGTGAGTCTCTTTTGCTGCCACAGAACCTCCTATCTGTCCCTCTGACTATTGAGTCCCCAATAACTATTGCTCTCCTGCTCTCCCCCCTTCCCTTCTGAGCCACAGGGACGGACACAGCGCCAGAGATCCGGTCACCATGGCTTACCACTGGTAAGTCGTCCCCCTCAACAGTATTCAAAGCGGTATACCTGTTACTGAGGGGAACGACCACAGAGGATCCCTGCACTGACTGCTTCCTCCTAGCCCCTCTCACCGTCACCCATCTATCTTCATGCTTTGGAGTAATTACATCCCTGAAGCTTCTATCTATGACCTCCTCTGCCTCCCGAATGATCCGAAGTTCATCCAGCTCCAGCTCCAGTTCCCTAACACGGTTTTCGAGGAGCTGGAGATTGGTGCACTTCCCACAGGTGTAATCAGCAGGGACACCTACGGCGTCCCTCACCTCAAACATTCTGCAGGAGGAACATTTCACTGCCTCCCCTGCCATCCCCTCTAGCTAACTTGCAGATTAAACTAGAACAAAAAAGAGCTTACCTGATAGTCACTCACCTCCTTTAGGTTAGAGGAGGAGGAAGGGTGGGGGACACTACTTCTTGTGTTCTTTAGATTTGAGGTTAGGATCAGATCAGCCATGATCTTATTGAATGGCGGAGCAGGCTCGAGGGGCCGATTGGCCTACTCCTGCTCCTATTTCTTATGTGATAGGGTGGAGGACAGGAGTGATTAAATGACAAATGGGATGATGGTGCAAGGTAAAAGGGGGTGGTAATGTGACAAGTAAATAAACTTCTGGGGGTCTCAATATCTAATTCTTGTGGGCTCAGTATCCAGTCCCTAGAGATCTCAGTATAAATTGCTGGGGGTTTCAGTATCTAATCCCTGAGGTCTCAATGTTCAGTTCCAGGGAGGGATCTCAATATAAACCCGTGGGTCTCAGTGTCAGATCCCTGGGATCTCAGTGTCAGATCCCTGGGATCTCAGTGTCCTCTCCCTCTTGATATCTGAGTTCATTGGCCCCTGTCTCTGACTCCTTAATGTCTTTGTCGCTGATTGTTGGCAGTCTCTGACTCCTAGTGGTCTCTCCCTGGCAGTAAAATGGTAAGTATGTCATTCTCACAGTATGGGAGGTGAGGAGACTCTTTCCTAGTATCTTGCCTTCTAGATTTGGATCATATCTTTGGCTTCTTATACTATCAAAACTTACAGGCTCTAATCAGGCATTGAAGCCATTCCCCCTACCCGAGGGGCTGATGTGGTCAAGCGCCTCACTCATATCATTCATATAATTTTGCTGTCACATTCTGTTGCCCTCACAGTTTTGCACATTCTGCTTTTGGTGTTGGGTTGTCTTCCAAACACCACCCAGCTACTCCTTGGCACAATTTATATTCCCTTTCCACCAGATTAGTCACCAGGCTTATGGCAAAATAAACAGAGATGCACACACACTGATTTAAAAAGCGAGCAAAGACACGTCTCCCCCTCCGATTTAGTTGACCTGGTACGATACTCCCACTCCGCCTAGTAAAGCTGGTATTCTACTTCCGCTCCCCCTATAAAAGCTGGTACTCTACATCCAGTCCACCTAGTTAAGCTGGTATTCTACTTCCACTCCCCCTAGTTAAGCTGGTATTCTACTTCCACTCCCCCTAGTTAAGCTGGTATTCTACTTCCTCTCCCCCTAGTTAAGCTGGTATTCTACTTCCACTCCCCCTAGTTAAGCTGGTATTCTACTTCCACTCCCCCTAGTTAAGCTGGTATTCTACTTCCTCTCCCCCTAGTTAAGCTGGTATTCTACTTCCACTCCCCCTAGTTAAGCTGGTATTCTACTTCCACTCCCCCTAGTTAAGCTGGTATTCTACTTCCTCTCCCCCTAGTTAAGCTGGTAAATACTTCCTCCACCCCTAGTATTCTACTTCCTCTCCCCCTAGTTAAGCTGGTATTCTACTTCCTCTCCCAGTAGTTAAGCTGGTATTCTACTTCCTCTCCCCCTAGTTAAGCTGGTATTCTACTTCCTCTCCCTTTAGTTAAGCTGGTATTCTACTTCCTCTCCTCCTAGTTAAGCTGGTATTCTATTTCCTCTCCCCCTAGTTAAGCTGGTATTCTACTTCCTCTCCCCCTAGTTAAGCTGGTATTCATAGAAACATAGAATCTAGGAGCAGGAGTAGGCCATTCGGCCCGTCGAGCCTGCTCCGCCATTCAATACGATCATGGCTGATCATCCAAATCCAGTACCCTGTCCCTGCTTTAATCCCCACAGTACACATATCCCACCCTACCCCCGTAACCCCACGTATTTAATTCCCCCTAACATATCCCATCCTATCCCCATAACCCCACATATTTAATCCCCCCTAACACTAAGGGTCAATTTATCATAGCCAAATCAACCGAACCCACACATTTTTGGACTGTGGGAGGAAACCAGAGCACCCGGAGGAAACCCACGCAGACACGGGGCGAATGTGCAAACTCCACACAGACAGTCACCCGAGGTCAGATTCGAACCCGGGTCTCTGGCGCTGTGAGGCACCAGTGCTAACCACTATGCCACCGTGTTGCCCACTTCCTCTCCTCCTAGTTAAGCTGGTATTCTACTTCCTCTCCTCCTAGTTAAGCTGGTATTCTACTTCCTCTCCCCCTAGTTAAGCTGGTATTCTACTTCCTCTCCCCCTAGTTAAGCTGGTATTCTACTTCCTCTCCCCCTAGTTAAGCTGGTATTCTATTTCCTCTCCCTCTAGTTAAGCTGGTATTCTACTTCCTCTGCTCCTAGTTAAGCTGATATTCTACTTCCTCTCCCCCGAGTTAAGCTGGTATTCTACTTCCACTCTCCCTAGTTAAGCTGGTATTCTACTTCCTCTCCCCCTAGTTAAGCTGGTATTCTACGTCCTCTCCCTCTAGTTAAGCTGGTATTCTACTTCCTCTGCTCCTAGTTAAGCTGGTATTCTATTTCCTCTCCCTCTAGTTAAGCTGGTATTCTACTTTCTCAGCCCCTAGTTAAGCTGGTATTCTATTTCCACTCCACCTAGTTAAGCTGGTATTCTACTTCCTCTGCTCCTAGTTAAGCTGGTATTCTACTTCCTCTCCCCCTAGTTAAGCTGGTATTCTACTTCCTCTCCCCCTAGTTAAGCTGGTATTCTACTTCCTCTCCCCCTAGTTAAGCTGGTATTCTACTTCCTCTCCCCCTAGTTAAGCTGGTATTCTACTTCCTCTGCTCCTAGTTAAGCTGGTATTCTACTTCCTCTCCCCCTAGTTAAGCTGGTATTCTATTTCCTCTCCCCCTAGTTAAGCTGGTATTCTACTTCCTCTCCCCCTAGTTAAGCTGGTATTCTACTTTCTCTCCCCCTAGTTAAGCTGGTATTCATAGAAACATAGAATCTAGGAGCAGGAGTAGGCCATTCGGCCCGTCGAGCCTGCTCCGCCATTCAATACGATCATGGCTGATCATCCAAATCCAGTACCCTGTCCCTGCTTTAATCCCACAGTACACATATCCCACCCTACCCCCGTAACCCCACGTATTTAATTCCCCCTAACATATCCCATCCTATCCCCATAACCCCACATATTTAATCCCCCCTAACACTAAGGGTCAATTTATCATAGCCAAATCAACCTAACCCACACATTTTTGGACTGTGGGAGGAAACCGGAGCACCCGGAGGAAACCCACGCAGACACGGGGAGAATGTGCAAACTCCACACAGACAGTCACCCGAGGTCAGATTCGAACCCGGGTCTCTGGCGCTGTGAGGCACCAGTGCTAACCACTATGCCACCGTGTTGCCCACTTCCTCTCCTCCTAGTTAAGCTGGTATTCTACTTCCTCTCCTCATAGTTAAGGTTGTATTCTATTTCCTCTCCCTTTAGTTAAGCTGGTATTCTGCTTCCTCGCCACCTAGTTAAGCTGGTATTCTATTTCCTCTCCCCCTAGTTAAGCTGGTATTCTACTTCCTCACCCACTAGTTAAGCTGGTATTCTACTTCCTCTCCCCCTAGTTAAGCTGGTATTCTACTTCCTCTGCCCCTAGTTAAGCTGGTATTCTACTTCCTCTGCTCCTAGTTAAGCTGGTATTCTATTTCCTCTCCCTCTAGTTAAGCTGGTATTCTACTTTCTCAGCCCCTAGTTAAGCTGGTATTCTATTTCCACTCCCCCTAGTTAAGCTGGTATTCTACTTCCTCTCCCCTAGTTAAGCTGGTATTCTACTTCCACTCCCCCTAGTTAAGCTGGTATTCTACTTCCTCTGCTCCTAGTTAAGCTGGTATTCTACTTCCACTCCCCCTAGTTAAGCTGGTATTCTACTTCCTCTCCCCCTAGTTAAGCTGGTATTCTACTTCCTCTCCCCCTAGTTAAGCTGGAATTCTACTTCCTCTCCCCCTAGTTAAGCTGGTATTCTACTTCCTCTCCCCCTAGTTAAGCTGGTATTCTATTTCCTCTCCCTCTAGTTAAGCTGGTATTCTACTTTCTCTCCCCCTATTTAAGCTGGTATTCTATTTCCACTCCCCCTAGTTAAGCTGATATTCTACTTCCTCTCCCCCTAGTTAAGCTGCTATTCTATATCCTCTCCTCCTAGTTAAGCTGGTATTCTACTTCCTCTCCCCCTAGTTAAGCTTGTATTCTACTTCTTCTCCTCCTAGTTAAGCTGGTATTCTACTTCCTCTCCCCCTAGTTAAGCTGGTATTCTATTTCCTCTCCCCCTAGTTAAGCTGGTATTCTACTTCCTCTCCCCCTAGTTAAGCTGGTATTCTACTTCCTCTCCCCCTAGTTAAGCTGGTATAATCTATTTCCTCTCCCCCTAGTAAAGCTGGTATTCTATTTCCTCTCCTCCTAGTTAAGCTGGTAATCTACTTCCACTCCCTCTAGTTACGCTGGTATTCTAATTCCACTCTCCCTAGTTAAGCTAGTATTCTACTTCCACTCCCCCTAGTTAAGCTGGTATTCTACTTCCACTCCCCCTAGTTAAGCTGGTATTCTACTTCCTCTCCCCTAGTTAAGCTGGTATTCTATTTCCTCTCCCCCTAGTTAAGCTGGTATTCTACTTCCTCTCCCCCTAGTTAAGCTGGTATTCTACTTCCTCTCCCCCTAGTTAAGCTGGTATTCTACTTCCTCTCCCCCTAGTTAAGCTGGTATTCTACTTCCTCTCCCCCTAGTAAAGCTGGTATTCTACTTCCACTCCTCCTAGTTAAGCTGGTATTCCACTTCCTCTCCCCCAAGTTAAGCTGGTATTCCACTTCCTCTCCCCTAGTTAAGCTGGTATTCTATTTCCTCTCCCCCTAGTTAAGGTGGTATACTACTTCCTCTCCCCCTAGTTAAACTGGTATTCTACTTCCTCTCCCCCTCGTTAAGCTGGTATTCTACTTCCTCTCCCCCTAGTTAAGCTGGTATTCTACTTCCACTCCCCCTAGTTAAGCTGGTATTCCACTTCCTCTCCCCCTGTTTAAGCTGGTATTCTACTTCCACTCCCCCTAGTTAAGCTGGTATTTTACTTCTCCGTCCCCTAGTTAAGCTGGTATTCTACTTCCTCTCCCCCAGTTAAGCTGGTATTCTACTTCCTCTCCCCCAGTTAAGCTGGTATTCTACTTCCACTCCCCCTTGTTAAGCTGGTATTCTACTTCCTCTCCCCCTAGTTAAGCTAGTATTCTATTTCCTCTCCCCCTAGTTAAGCTGGTATTCTACTTCCTCTCCCCCAGTTAAGCTGGTATTCTACTTCCACACCTCCTCGTTAAGCTGGTATTCTACTTCCACACCTCCTAGTTAAGCTGGTATTCTACCTCCACTCTCCTTAGTTAAGCTGGTATTCCACCTCCACTCTCCTTAGTTAAGCTGGTATTCTACTTCCTCTGCTCCTAGTTAAGCTGATATTCTACTTCCTCTCCCCCTAGTTAAGCTGGTATTCTATTTCCTCTCCCCCTAGTTAAGCTGGTATTCTACTTCCACTCTCCCTAGTGAAGCTGGTATTCTACTTCCTCTCCCCCTAATTAAGCTGGTATTCTACGTCCTCTCCCTCTAGTTAAGCTGGTATTCTACTTCCTCTGCTCCTAGTTAAGCTGGCATTCTACTTCCTCTGCTCCTAGTTAAGCTGGTATTCTATTTCCTCTCCCTCTAGTTAAGCTGGTATTCTACTTTCTCAGCCCCTAGTTAAGCTGGTATTCTATTTCCACTCCCCCTAGTTAAGCTGGTATTCTACTTCCACTCCCCCTAGTTAAGCTGGTATTCTACTTCCTCTCCCCCTAGTTAAGCTGGTATTCATAGAAACATAGAATCTAGGAGCAGGAGTAGGCCATTCGGCCCGTCGAGCCTGCTCCGCCATTCAATACGATCATGGCTGATCATCCAAATCCAGTACCCTGTCCCTGCTTTAATCCCCACAGTACACATATCCCACCCTACCCCCGTAACCCCACGTATTTAATTCCCCCTAACATATCCCATCCTATCCCCATAACCCCACATATTTAATCCCCCCTAACACTAAGGGTCAATTTATCATAGCCAAATCAACCTAACCCACACATTTTTGGACTGTGGGAGGAAACCGGAGCACCCGGAGGAAACCCACGCAGACACGGGGAGAATGTGCAAACTCCACACAGACAGTCACCCGAGGTCAGATTCGAACCCGGGTCTCTGGTGCTGTGAGGCACCAGTGCTAACCACTATGCCACCGTGTTGCCTACTTCCTCTCCTCCTAGTTAAGCTGGTATTCTACTTCCTCTCCTCCTAGTTAAGCTTGTATTCTATTTCCTCTCCCTTTAGTTAAGCTGGTATTCTATTTCCTCTCCCCCTAGTTAAGCTGGTATTCTACTTCCTCTCCCCCTAGTTAAGCTGGTATTCTACTTCCTCTCCCCCTAGTTAAGCTGGTATTCTACGTCCTCTCCCTCTAGTTAAGCTGGTATTCTACTTCCTCTGCTCCTAGTTAAGCTGGTATTCTACTTCCTCTGCTCCTAGTTAAGCTGGTATCCTATTTCCTCTCCCTCTAGTTAAGCTGGTATTCTACTTTCTCAGCCCCTAGTTAAGCTGGTATTCTATTTCCACTCCCCCAAGTTAAGCTGGTATTCTACTTCCTCTCCCCGAGTTAAGCTTGTATTCTACTTCCTCTGCTCCTAGTTAAGCTGGTATTCTACTTCCTCTCCCCCTAGTTAAGCTGGTATTCTACTTCCACTCCCCCTATTTAAGCTGCTATTCTACTTCCTCTCCCCCTAGTTAAGCTGGTATTCTACTTCCTCTGCTCCTAGTTAAGCTGGTATTCTACTTCCTCTCCCCCTAGTTAAGCTGGTATTCTACTTCCTCTCCTGCTAGTTAAGCTGGTATTCTACTTCCTCTCCCCCTAGTTAAGCTGGTATTCTACTTCCTCTCCCCCTAGTTAAGCTGGTATTCTATTTCCTCTCCCTCCAGTTAAGCTGGTATTCTACTTTCTCTCCCCCTATTTAAGCTGGTATTCTATTTCCACTCCCCCTAGTTAAGCTGATATTCTACTTCCTCTCCCCCTAGTTAAGCTGCTATTCTATATCCTCTCCTCCTAGTTAAGCTGGTATTCTACTTCCTCTCCCCCTAGTTAAGCTTGTATTCTACTTCCTCTCCTCCTAGTTAAGCTGGTATTCAACTTTCACTCCCCCTAGTTAAGCTTGTATTCTACTTCATCTCACCCTAGTTAAGCTGGTATTCTACTTCCTCTCCCCCTTGTTAAGCTGGTATTCTATTTCCTCTCCCCTAGTTAAGCTGGTATTCTGCTTCCTCGCCCCCTAGTTAAGCTGGTATTCTACTTCCTCTCCCCCCAGTTAAGCTGGTATTCTATTTCCTCGCCCCCTAGTTAAGCTGGTATTCTACTTCCTCTCCCGCTAGTTAAGCTGGTATTCTACTTCCTCTCCCCCTAGTTAAGCTGGTATTCTATTTCCTCTCCCTCTAGTAAAGCTGGTATTCTATTTCCTCTCCTCCTAGTTAAGCTGGTAATCTACTTCCACTCCCCCTAGTTACGCTGGTATTCTAATTCCACTCCCCCTAGTTAAGCTGGTATTCTACTTCCACTCCCCCTAGTTTAGCTGGTATTCTACTTCCTCTCCCCTAGTTAAGCTGGTATTCTATTTCCTCTCCCCCTAGTTAAGCTGGTATTCTACTTCCTCTCCCCTAGTTAAGCTGGTAATCTATTTCCTCTCCCCCTAGTTAAGCTGGTATTCTACTTCCTCTCCCCCTAGTTAAGCTGGTATTCTACTTCCTCTCCCCCTAGTTAAGCTGGTATTCTACTTCCTCTCCCCCTAGTTAAGCTGGTATTCTACTTCCTCTCCCCCTAGTTAAGCTGGTATTCTACTTCCACTCCCCCTAGTTAAGCTGGTATTCCACTTCCTCTCCCCCTATTTAAGCTGGTATTCTACTTCCACTCCCCCTAGTTAAGCTGGTATTTTACTTCTCCGTCCCCTAGTTAAGCTGGTATTCTACTTCCTCTCCCCCAGTTAAGCTGGTATTCTACTTCCTCTCCCCCAGTTAAGCTGGTATTCTACTTCCACTCCCCCTAGTTAAGCTGGTATTCTACTTCCTCTCCCCAGTTAAGCTGGTATTCTAATTCCTCTCCCCCTAGTTAAGCTGGTATTCTACTTCCTCTCCCCCTAGTTAAGCTGGTATTCTACTTCCTCTCCCCCTAGTTAAGCTGGTATTCTACTTCCTCTCCCCCTAGTTAAGCTGGTATTCTACTTCCTCTCCCCCTAGTTAAGCTGGTATTCTACTTCCACTCCCCCTAGTTAAGCTGGTATTCCACTTCCTCTCCCCCTATTTAAGCTGGTATTCTACTTCCACTCCCCCTAGTTAAGCTGGTATTTTACTTCTCCGTCCCCTAGTTAAGCTGGTATTCTACTTCCTCTCCCCCAGTTAAGCTGGTATTCTACTTCCTCTCCCCCAGTTAAGCTGGTATTCTACTTCCACTCCCCCTAGTTAAGCTGGTAATCTACTTCCACTCCCCCTAGTTACGCTGGTATTCTAATTCCACTCCCCCTCGTTAAGCTGGTATTCTACTTCCACTCCCCCTAGTTCAGCTGGTATTCTACTTCCTCTCCCCTAGTTAAGCTGGTATTCTATTTCCTCTCCCCCTAGTTAAGCTGGTATTCTACTTCCTCTCCCCCTAGTTAAGCTGGTATTCTACTTCCTCTCCCCCAGTTAAGCTGGTATTCTACTTCCTCTCCCCCAGTTAAGCTGGTATTCTACTTCCACTCCCCCTTGTTAAGCTGGTATTCCACTTCCTCTCCCCCAAGTTAAGCTGGTATTCCACTTCCTCTCCCCTTGGTTAAGCTGGTATTCTACTTCCTCTCCCACTAGTTAAGCTGGTATTCTACTTCCTCTCCCCCTAGTTAAGCTGGTATTCTACTTCCTCTCCCCCAGTTAAGCTGGTATTCTACTTTCACACCTCCTCGTTAAGCTGGTATTCTACTTCCACACCTCCTAGTTAAGCTGGTATTCCACCTCCACTCTCCTTAGTTAAGCTGGTGTTCTACCTCCACTCCCCCTAGTTTAGCTGGTATTCTAGTTTCATTCCCTCTAGTTAAGCTGGTATTCTACTTCCTCTCCCCCTACTTAAGCTGGTATTCTATTTCCTCTCCCCCTAGTTAAGCTGGTATTCTACTTCCACTCTCCCTAGTTAAGCTGGTATTCTACTTCCTCTCCCCCTAGTTAAGCTGGTATTCTACTTCCTCTGCTCCTAGTTAAGCTGGCATTCTACTTCCTCTGCTCCTAGTTAAGCTGGTATTCTATTTCCTCTCCCTCTAGTTAAGCTGGTATTCTACTTTCTCAGCCCCTAGTTAAGCTGGTATTCTATTTCCACTCCCCCCAGTTAAGCTGGTATTCTACTTCCTCTCCCCTAGTTAAGCTAGTATTCTATTTCCTCTCCCCGTAGTTAAGCTGGTATTCTACTTCCTCTCCCCCAGTTAAGCTGATATTCTACTTCCACTCCCCCAGTTAAGCTGGTATTCTACTTCCACTCCTCCTAGTTAAGCTGGTATTCCACTTCCTCTCCCCTTGGTTAAGTTGGTATTCTACTTCCTCTCCCACTAGTTAAGCTGGTATTCTACTTCCTCTCCCCCTAGTTAAGCTGGTATTCTATTTCCTCTCCCTCTAGTAAAGCTGGTATTCTATTTCCTCTCCTCCTAGTTAAGCTGGTAATCTACTTCCACTCCCCCTAGTTACGCTGGTATTCTAATTCCACTCCCCCTAGTTAAGCTGGTATTCTACTTCCACTCCCCCTAGTTAAGCTGGTATTCTATTTCCTCTCCCCCTAGTTAAGCTGGTATTCTACTTCCTCTCCCCCTAGTTAAGCTGGTATTCTACTTCCTCTCCCCCAGTTAAGCTGGTATTCTACTTCCACTCCCCCTTGTTAAGCTGGTATTCCACTTCCTCTCCCCCAAGTTAAGCTGGTATTCCACTTCCTCTCCCCTTGTTTAAGCTGGTATTCTACTTCCTCTCCCCCGAGTTAAGCTGGTATTCTACTTCCTCTCCCCCTAGTTAAGCTGGTATTCTACTTCCACTCCCCCTAGTTAAGCTGGTATTCTACTTCCTCTGCTCCTAGTTAAGCTGCTATTCTACTTCCTCTCCCCCTAGTTAAGCTGGTATTCTATTTCCTCTCCCCCTAGTTAAGCTGGTATTCTACTTCCTCTCCCCCTAGTTAAGCTGGTATTCATAGAAACATAGAATCTAGGAGCAGGAGTAGGCCATTCGGCCCGTCGAGCCTGCTCCGCCATTCAATACGATCATGGCTGATCATCCAAATCCAGTACCCTGTCCCTGCTTTAATCCCCACAGTACACATATCCCACCTTACCCCCGTAACCCCACATATTTAATTCCCCCTAACATATCCCATCCTATCCCTATAACCCCACATATTTAATCCCCCCTAACACTAAGGGTCAATTTATCATAGCCAAATCAACCTAACCCACACATTTTTGGACTGTGGGAGGAAACCGGAGCACCCGGAGAAAACCCACGCAGACACGGGGAGAATGTGCAAACTCCACACAGACAGTCACCCGAGGTCAGATTCGAACCCGGGTCTCTGGCGCTGTGAGGCACCAGTGCTAACCACTATGCCACCGTGTTGCCCACTTCCTCTCCTCCTAGTTAAGCTGGTATTCTACTTCCTCTCCTCCTAGTTAAGCTTGCATTCCATTTCCTCTCCCTTTAGTTAAGCTGGTATTCTGCTTCCTCGCCACCTAGTTAAGCTGGTATTCTATTTCCACTCCCCCTAGTTAAGCTGGTATTCTACTTCCTCTCCCCCTAGTTAAGCTGGTATTCTACTTCCTCTCCCTTTAGTTAAGCTGGTATTCTACTTCCTCTCCTCCTAGTTAAGCTGGTATTCTACTTCCTCTCCCTTTAGTTAAGCTGGTATTCTGCTTCCTCGCCACCTAGTTAAGCTGGTATTCTACTTCCTCTCCCCCTAGTTAAGCTGGTATTCTATTTCCTCTCCCCCTAGTTAAGCTGGTATTCTACTTCCTCTCCCCCTAGTTAAGCTGGTATTCTACTTCCTCTCCCCCTAGTTAAGCTGGTATTCTACTTCCTCTGTCCCTAGTTAAGCTGGTATTCTACTTCCTCTCCCTCTAGTTAAGCTGGTATTCTACTTCCTCTGCTCCTAGTTAAGCTGGTATTCTACTTCCTCTGCTCCTAGTTAAGCTGGTATTCTATTTCCTCTCCCTCTAGTTAAGCTGGTATTCTACTTTCTCAGCCCCTAGTTAAGCTGGTATTCTATTTCCACTCCCCCTAGTTAAGCTGGTATTCTACTTCCTCTCCCCTAGTTAAGCTGGTATTCTACTTCCACTCCCCCTAGTTAAGCTGGTATTCTACTTCCTCTGCTCCTAGTTAAGCTGGTATTCTACTTCCTCTCCCCCTAGTTAAGCTGGTATTCTACTTCCACTCCCCCTATTTAAGCTGGTATTCTACTTCCTCTCCCCCTAGTTAAGCTGGTATTCTACTTCCACTCCCCCTATTTAAGCTGGTATTCTACTTCCTCTCCCCCTAGTTAAGCTGGTATTCTACTTCCACTCCCCCTAGTTAAGCTGGTATTCTACTTTCTCTCCCCCAGTTAAGCTGGTATTCTACTTCCTCTCCCCCTAGTTATGCTGGTATTCTACTTCCTCTGCTCCTAGTTAAGCTGGTATTCTACTTCCTCTCCCCCAAGTTAAGCTGGTATTCTATTTCCTCTCCCTCTAGTTAAGCTGGTATTCTACTTCCTCTGCTCCTAGTTAAGCTGTTATTCTACTTCCTCTCCCCATAGTTAAGCTGGTATGCTATTTCCTCTCCCCCTAGTTAAGCTGGTATTCTACTTCCACTCCCCCTAGTTAAGCTGGTATTCTACTTCCTATCCCCCTAGTTAAGCTGGTATTCTACGTCCTCTCCCTCCAGTTAAGCTGGTATTCTACTTCCTCTGCTCCTAGTTAAGCTGGTATTCTACTTCCTCTGCTCCTAGTTAAGCTGGTATTCTATTTCCTCTCCCTCTAGTTAAGCTGGTATTCTACTTTCTCAGCCCCTAGTTAAGCTGGTATTCTATTTCCACTCCCCCTAGTTAAGCTGGTATTCTACTTCCTCTCCCCTAGTTAAGCTGGTATTCTACTTCCACTCCCCCTAGTTAAGCTGGTATTCTACTTCGTCTGCTCCTAGTTAAGCTGGTATTCTACTTCCTCTCCCCCTAGTTAAGCTGGTATTCTACTTCCATCCCCCTAGTTAAGCTGCTATTCTACTTCCTCTCCCCCTAGTTAAGCTGGTATTCTACTTCCTCTGCTCCTAGTTAAGCTGGTATGCTATTTCCTCTCCCTCTAGTTAAGCTGGTATTCTACTTTCTCTGCTCCTAGTTAAGCTGGTATTCTGTTTCCTCTCCCTCTAGTTAAGCTGGTATTCTACTTTCTCTCCCCCTAGTTAAGCTGGTATTCTATTTCCACTCCCCCTAGTTAAGCTGGTATTCTACTTCCTCTCCCCCTAGTTAAGCTGGTATTCTATTTCCTCTCCTCCTAGTTAAGCTGGTATTCTACTTCCTCTCCTGCTAGTTAAGCTGGTATTCTACTTCCTCTCCCCCTAGTTAAGCTGGTATTCTACTTCCTCTCCCCCTAATTAAGCTGGTATTCTATTTCCACTCCCCCTAGTTAAGCTGATATTCTACTTCCTCTCCCCCTAGTTAAGCTGCTATTCTATATCCTCTCCTCCTAGTTAAGCTGGTATTCTACTTCCTCTCCCCCTAGTTAAGCTTGTATTCTACTTCCTCTCCTCCTAGTTAAGCTGGTATTCTACTTCCTCTCCCCCTAGTTAAGCTTGTATTCTACTTCATCTCACCCTAGTTAAGCTGGTATTCTACTTCCTCTCCCCCTAGTTAAGCTGGTATTCTATTTCCTCTCCCCTAGTTAAGCTGGTATTCTGCTTCCTCGCCCCCTAGTTAAGCTGGTATTCTACTTCCTCTCCCCCTAGTTAGGCTGGTATTCTATTTCCTCGCCCCCTAGTTAAGCTGGTATTCTACTTCCTCTCCCCCTAGTTAAGCTGGTATTCTACTTCCTCTCCCCCTAGTTAAGCTGGTATTCTACTTCCTCTCCCCCTAGTTAAGCTGGTATTCTATTTCCTCTCCCTCTAGTAAAGCTGGTATTCTACTTCCTCTGCTCCTAGTTAAGCTGGTATTCTACTTCCTCTCCCCCTAGTTAAGCTGGTATTCTACTTCCACTCCCCCTATTTAAGCTGGTATTCTACTTCCTCTCCCCCTAGTTAAGCTGGTATTCTACTTCCACTCCCCCTATTTAAGCTGGTATTCTACTTCCTCTCCCCCTAGTTAAGCTGGTATTCTACTTCCACTCCCCCTAGTTAAGCTGGTATTCTACTTTCTCTCCCCCAGTTAAGCTGGTATTCTACTTCCTCTCCCCCTAGTTATGCTTGTATTCTACTTCCTCTGCTCCTAGTTAAGCTGGTATTCTACTTCCTCTCCCCCTAGTTAAGCTGGTATTCTATTTCCTCTCCCTCTAGTTAAGCTGGTATTCTACTTCCTCTGCTCCTAGTTAAGCTGTTATTCTACTTCCTCTCCCCATAGTTAAGCTGGTATGCTATTTCCTCTCCCCCTAGTTAAGCTGGTATTCTACTTCCACTCCCCCTAGTTAAGCTGGTATTCTACTTCCTATCCCCCTAGTTAAGCTGGTATTCTACGTCCTCTCCCTCCAGTTAAGCTGGTATTCTACTTCCTCTGCTCCTAGTTAAGCTGGTATTCTACTTCCTCTGCTCCTAGTTAAGCTGGTATTCTATTTCCTCTCCCTCTAGTTAAGCTGGTATTCTACTTTCTCAGCCCCTAGTTAAGCTGGTATTCTATTTCCACTCCCCCTAGTTAAGCTGGTATTCTACTTCCTCTCCCCTAGTTAAGCTGGTATTCTACTTCCACTCCCCCTAGTTAAGCTGGTATTCTACTTCGTCTGCTCCTAGTTAAGCTGGTATTCTACTTCCTCTCCCCCTAGTTAAGCTGGTATTCTACTTCCATCCCCCTAGTTAAGCTGCTATTCTACTTCCTCTCCCCCTAGTTAAGCTGGTATTCTACTTCCTCTGCTCCTAGTTAAGCTGGTATGCTATTTCCTCTCCCTCTAGTTAAGCTGGTATTCTACTTTCTCTGCTCCTAGTTAAGCTGGTATTCTGTTTCCTTTCCCTCTAGTTAAGCTGGTATTCTACTTTCTCTCCCCCTAGTTAAGCTGGTATTCTATTTCCACTCCCCCTAGTTAAGCTGGTATTCTACTTCCTCTCCCCCTAGTTAAGCTGGTATTCTATTTCCTCTCCTCCTAGTTAAGCTGGTATTCTACTTCCTCTCCTGCTAGTTAAGCTGGTATTCTACTTCCTCTCCCCCTAGTTAAGCTGGTATTCTACTTCCTCTCCCCCTAATTAAGCTGGTATTCTATTTCCACTCCCCCTAGTTAAGCTGATATTCTACTTCCTCTCCCCCTAGTTAAGCTGCTATTCTATATCCTCTCCTCCTAGTTAAGCTGGTATTCTACTTCCTCTCCCCCTAGTTAAGCTTGTATTCTACTTCCTCTCCTCCTAGTTAAGCTGGTATTCTACTTCCTCTCCCCCTAGTTAAGCTTGTATTCTACTTCATCTCACCCTAGTTAAGCTGGTATTCTACTTCCTCTCCCCCTAGTTAAGCTGGTATTCTATTTCCTCTCCCCTAGTTAAGCTGGTATTCTGCTTCCTCGCCCCCTAGTTAAGCTGGTATTCTACTTCCTCTCCCCCTAGTTAAGCTGGTATTCTATTTCCTCGCCCCCTAGTTAAGCTGGTATTCTACTTCCTCTCCCCCTAGTTAAGCTGGTATTCTACTTCCTCTCCCCCTAGTTAAGCTGGTATTCTACTTCCTCTCCCCCTAGTTAAGCTGGTATTCTATTTCCTCTCCCTCTAGTAAAGCTGGTATTCTATTTCCTCTCCTCCTAGTTAAGCTGGTAATCTACTTCCACTCCCCCTAGTTACGCTGGTATTCTAATTCCACTCCCCCTAGTTAAGCTGGTATTCTACTTCCACTCCCCCTAGTTAAGCTGGTATTCTACTTCCACTCCCCCTAGTTTAGCTGGTATTCTACTTCCTCTCCCCTAGTTAAGCTGGTATTCTATTTCCTCTCCCCCTAGTTAAGCTGGTATTCTACTTCCTCTCCCCCTAGTTAAGCTGGTATTCTACTTCCTCTCCCCCTAGTTAAGCTGGTATTCCACTTCCTCTCCCCCTAGTTAAGCTGGTATTCTACTTCCTCTCCCCCTAGTTAAGCTGGTATTCTACTTCCACTCCCCCTAGTTAAGCTGGTATTCCACTTCCTCTCCCCCTATTTAAGCTGGTATTCTACTTCCACTCCCCCTAGTTAAGCTGGTATTTTACTTCTCCGTCCCCTAGTTAAGCTGGTATTCTACTTCCTCTCCCCCAGTTAAGCTGGTATTCTACTTCCTCTCCCCCAGTTAAGCTGGTATTCTACTTCCACTCCCCCTAGTTAAGCTGGTATTCTACTTCCTCTCCCCCAGTTAAGCTGATATTCTACTTCCTCTCCCCCTAGTTAAGCTAGTATTCTATTTCCTCTCCCCCTAGTTAAGCTGGTATTCTACTTCCTCTCCCCCAGTTAAGCTGGTATTCTACTTCCTCTCCCCCTAGTAAAGCTGGTATTCTACTTCCACTCCCCCAGTTAATCTGGTATTCTACTTCCACTCCTCCTAGTTAAGCTGGTATTCCACTTCCTCTCCCCCAAGTTAAGCTGGTATTCCACTTCCTCTCCCCTTGGTTAAGCTGGTATTCTACTTCCTCTCCCACTAGTTAAGCTGGTATTCTACTTCCTCTCCCCCTAGTTAAGCTGGTATTCTACTTCCTCTCCCCCAGTTAAGCTGGTATTCTACTTCCACACCTCCTAGTTAAGCTGGTATTCTACTTCCACACCTCCTAGTTAAGCTGGTATTCTACTTCCACACCTCCTAGTTAAGCTGGTATTCTACCTCCACTCTCCTTAGTTATGCTGGTATTCCACCTCCACTCTCCTTAGTTAAGCTGGTGTTCTACCTCCACTCCCCCTAGTTTTTCTGGTATTCTAGTTTCATTCCCTCTAGTTAAGCTGGTAATCTCCTTCCACTCAGATCAGGAATAAAAAGCTGGTATCAGTAATGGGAGCTATCGGATTGTCGTAAAAACCCATCTATTTCACTAATGCCCTTTCGGGAAGGAGACCTGCGTCCTTACCCAGTCTGGCCTTTATGTGACTCCAGACCCACTGCAATGTGGTTGACTCTTAAAGGCCACTTAGTTGTATCAAAGAAGTATAATAAGAATAAAACCAGACGACCTTGGATTCGGACACGACAAAAGCACAGTCGACCCTGCAAAGTCCTCCTCCATCACCATCCCTGGGTAGGTCCTGTCCCATTGGAAGGACTGACCCACCAGAGGTGTTGGCACAGTGCTACACAGTCAGGAGGGAGTGGACCTGGGAGTCCTTAACATTGACTCCGGACCCCATGAAGTCTCAAGGCATCAGGTCAAATATAGGCAAGGAAACTTGTGCATGGAGTCAGAAGAGATAGGAGAGGTGATGAATGAATACTTTTCGTCAGTGTTCACTGAGGAGAGGGGCCATGTTCTTGAGGATGAGAGTGTGATAAAGGTGGATAGGCTGGAGGTGGTAGATGTTCTGAGGGAAGATGTTTTAGCAATTTTGAAGAACCTGAGGGTCGATAAGTCCCCTGGGCCAGATGGGATATATCCTAGGATTCTTTGGGAGGCAAGGGAGGAGATTGCAGAGCCTCTGGCTTTGATCTTTGGGTCCTCACTGTCCACGGGGATGGTGCCAGAGGACTGGAGAGTGGCGAATGTTGTTCCTCTCTTCAAGAAAGGAAATAGGAATGACCCTGGTAATTATAGGCCGGTTAGTCTTACTTCGGTGGTTGGTAAGATAATGGAAAAGGTCCTGAGGGATAGGATTTATGACCATTTGGAAAGGGGCAACTTAATCAGGGATAGTCAACACGGATTCGTGAAGGGTAAGTCTTGCCTAACAAATTTGATTGAATTCTTTGAGGAGGTAACTAAGTGTGTAGATGAAGGTAGAGCAGTTGATGTCGTATACATGGATTTTAGTAAGGCGTTTGATAAGGTTCCCCATGGTCGTCTCATGAAGAAAGTAAGGAGTTGTGGGATAGAGGGAAATTTGGCCGATTGGATAAGTAACTGGCTATCTCATAGAAGGCAGAGGGTGGTGGTGGATGGAACATTTTCGGACTGGAGACCAGTTACCAGCGGTGTGCCACAGTGGTCGGTGCTGGGTCCTCTGCTGTTTGTGATTTTTATCAATGACTTGGAGGAGGGGACTGAAGGGTGGATCAGTAAATTTGCTGATGACACCAAGATTGGTGGAGTAGTGGATGAGGTGGAGGGCAGTTGTAGGCTGCAAAGAGACATTGATAGGATGCAGAGCTGGGCCGAAAAATGGCAGATGGAATTTAACCCTGATAAGTGCGAGGTGATTCATTTTGGTAGGGCAAATTTGAATAAGGATTACAGGGTCAACGGCAGGGTTATGAGGAACGTGGAGGAGCAGAGGGATCTGGGGGTTCATATCCACAGATCTCTGAAGGTTGCCACTCAAGTGGATAGAGCAGTAAAGAAGGCCTATGGTGTGTTGGCGTTTATTAACAGAGGGTTTGAGTTTAAGAACCGTGAGGTTATGCTGCAACTGTACAGGACCTTGGTGAGACCACATTTGGAATATTGTGTGCAGTTCTGGTCACCTCACTATAGGAAGGACGTGGAAGCATTGGAAAGAGTGCAAAGGAGATTTACCAGGATGCTGCCTGGTTTGGGGGGGAGGTCTTATGAGGAAAGATTGAGGGAGTTGGGGCTTTTCTCTTTAGAGCGGAGGAGGATGAGAGGCGACTTAATAGAGGTTTATAAGATGATGAGGGGGATAGATAGAGTGGATGTTCAGAGACTATTTCCTCGGGTAGAGGCAGCTGTTACAAGGGGGCATAACTATAAGGTGCATGGGGGGAGATATAGAAGGGATGTCCGAGGTAGATTCTTTACTCAGAGAGTGGTTGGGGTGTGGAATGGACTGCCTGCTGTGATAGTGGAGTCGGACACTTTAGGAACTTTCAAGCGGTTATTGGATAAGCACATGGAGCACACCAGAGTGATAGGGAGTGTGATAGCTTGATCTTGGTCTCGGACAATGCTCGGCACAACATCGAGGGCCGAAGGGCCTGTACTGTGCTGTACTGTTCTATGTTCTATGTTCTATGAAACCTCCTACTGCTTTCCCTCAGCTGAATCAGTACTCCTCCATGTTGAACACCATTTGGAAGAAGCACAAGCAAGGTCACAGAATGTACTCTGGGTGGGGAACCAAGAGTGGCTCATTAGCACCACTACTGGCCGAGTCCTGAAGGACATAGCTGCTAGACTGGGCTTGCGGCAGGTGGTGAAAGGACAAAGAAAAAGCCTACTTGACCTTGTCCTCACCAATCTGCCTATCGCAGCTGCATCTGTCCATGACAGTATTGGTAGGAGTGACCACCGCACAGTCCTTGTGGAGACCAAATCCCATCTTCACACTGAGGACATTGTGTTGTGTGGCACTACCACCGTGCAAAATGGGATAGATTCAGAACCTCTAATGCGTGGTATCTCTTCCAGCAGCAACACTGGTAAGCGGCCTACATGGGTCCCCGTGATTGGTGCGTGGCCGTGCGGCGGTGCACCATAGGGGCAACATTGTTCAGAACAGATTTAGCAGCTCAAAACTGGGCATCTATGAGGCGCTATGGGCCATCAGCAGCAGCTGAATTGTATTCCACCAGAATCTGTAACTTCATGGTCCAGCATATCCCTCACTCTACCATTACCATTAAGCCAGGGAACCAACCCTGGTTCAATGAGGAATATAGAAAGGCATACCTGAAAATGAGGTGCTAATCTGGTGAAGCTACAACACAGGACTACATGCATGCTAAACAGTGGAAGTAACATACTATAACAGAGCTCAGCGATCCCACAACCCACAGATCAAATCAAAGCTCTGCAGACCTGCCATATCCAGTCATAGTGGTGGTGGACAATTAAATAACTAATGGGAGGTGGAGGCTCCATGAACATCTCCATTCTTAATGATGGCAGAGCCCAGCGCGTGAGTGCAAAAGACAAGGCTGAAGCATTTGCAACCATCTTCAGCCAAAAGTGCCAAGTGGATGATCTATCTCTGACTGCTGCTTTGGTCCTCACCATCATAGATACCAGTCTTCACAGTAGAAGACACAAAAAGCATACCAAAAATGTTGGGGAACCAAGGGTCGAATGAGGGTGAGGAACTTAGTGTAATTAATATAAGTAAAGAAAAAGTACTAGAGAAACTAATGGGACTAAAAGCCGACAAATCCCCTGCACTTGACGGCCTACATCCTAGGGTTCTAAAAGTGGTGGCTGAAGAGTGGTGAGGGTGAGGGTAGGGCCGGTCAAGGACAGTAGTGGGAACTTGTGCATGGAGTCAGAAGAGATAGGAGAGGTGATGAATGAATACTTTTCGTCAGTGTTCACCGAGGAGAGGGGCCATGTTCTTGAGGATGAGAGTGTGATAAAGGTGGATAGGCTGGAGGTGGTAGATGTTCTGAGGGAAGATGTTTTAGCAATTTTGAAGAACCTGAGGGTCGATAAGTCCCCTGGGCCAGATGGGATATATCCTAGGATTCTTTGGGAGGCAAGGGAGGAGATTGCAGAGCCTCTGGCTTTGATCTTTGGGTCCTCACTGTCCACGGGGATGGTGCCAGAGGACTGGAGAGTGGCGAATGTTGTTCCTCTCTTCAAGAAAGGAAATAGGAATGACCCTGGTAATTATAGGCCGGTTAGTCTTACTTCGGTGGTTGGTAAGATAATGGAAAAGGTCCTGAGGGATAGGATTTATGACCATTTGGAAAGGGGCAACTTAATCAGGGATAGTCAACACGGATTCGTGAAGGGTAAGTCTTGCCTAACAAATTTGATTGAATTCTTTGAGGAGGTAACTAAGTGTGTAGATGAAGGTAGAGCAGTTGATGTCGTATACATGGATTTTAGTAAGGCGTTTGATAAGGTTCCCCATGGTCGTCTCATGAAGAAAGTAAGGAGTTGTGGGATAGAGGGAAATTTGGCCGATTGGATAAGTAACTGGCTATCTCATAGAAGGCAGAGGGTGGTGGTGGATGGAACATTTTCGGACTGGAGACCAGTTAAAAGCGGTGTGCCACAGTGGTCGGTGCTGGGTCCTCTGCTGTTTGTGATTTTTATCAATGACTTGGAGGAGGGGACTGAAGGGTGGATCAGTAAATTTGCTGATGACACCAAGATTGGTGGAGTAGTGGATGAGGTGGAGGGCAGTTGTAGGCTGCAAAGAGACATTGATAGGATGCAGAGCTGGGCCGAAAAATGGCAGATGGAATTTAACCCTGATAAGTGCGAGGTGATTCATTTTGGTAGGGCAAATTTGAATAAGGATTACAGGGTCAACGGCAGGGTTATGAGGAACGTGGAGGAGCAGAGGGATCTGGGGGTTCATATCCACAGATCTCTGAAGGTTGCCACTCAAGTGGATAGAGCAGTAAAGAAGGCCTATGGTGTGTTGGCGTTTATTAACAGAGGGTTTGAGTTTAAGAACCGTGAGGTTATGCTGCAACTGTACAGGACCTTGGTGAGACCACATTTGGAATATTGTGTGCAGTTCTGGTCACCTCACTATAGGAAGGACGTGGAAGCATTGGAAAGAGTGCAAAGGAGATTTACCAGGATGCTGCCTGGTTTGGGGGGGAGGTCTTATGAGGAAAGATTGAGGGAGTTGGGGCTTTTCTCTTTAGAGCGGAGGAGGATGAGAGGCGACTTAATAGAGGTTTATAAGATGATGAGGGGGATAGATAGAGTGGATGTTCAGAGACTATTTCCTCGGGTAGAGGCAGCTGTTACAAGGGGGCATAACTATAAGGTGCATGGGGGGAGATATAGAAGGGATGTCCGAGGTAGATTCTTTACTCAGAGAGTGGTTGGGGTGTGGAATGGACTGCCTGCTGTGATAGTGGAGTCGGACACTTTAGGAACTTTCAAGCGGTTATTGGATAAGCACATGGAGCACACCAGAGTGATAGGGAGTGTGATAGCTTGATCTTGGTCTCGGACAATGCTCGGCACAACATCGAGGGCCGAAGGGCCTGTACTGTGCTGTACTGTTCTATGTTCTATGTTCTATGAAACCTCCTACTGCTTTCCCTCAGCTGAATCAGTACTCCTCCATGTTGAACACCATTTGGAAGAAGCACAAGCAAGGTCACAGAATGTACTCTGGGTGGGGAACCAAGAGTGGCTCATTAGCACCACTACTGGCCGAGTCCTGAAGGACATAGCTGCTAGACTGGGCTTGCGGCAGGTGGTGAAAGGACAAAGAAAAAGCCTACTTGACCTTGTCCTCACCAATCTGCCTATCGCAGCTGCATCTGTCCATGACAGTATTGGTAGGAGTGACCACCGCACAGTCCTTGTGGAGACCAAATCCCATCTTCACACTGAGGACATTGTGTTGTGTGGCACTACCACCGTGCAAAATGGGATAGATTCAGAACCTCTAATGCGTGGTATCTCTTCCAGCAGCAACACTGGTAAGCGGCCTACATGGGTCCCCGTGATTGGTGCGTGGCCGTGCGGCGGTGCACCATAGGGGCAACATTGTTCAGAACAGATTTAGCAGCTCAAAACTGGGCATCTATGAGGCGCTATGGGCCATCAGCAGCAGCTGAATTGTATTCCACCAGAATCTGTAACTTCATGGTCCAGCATATCCCTCACTCTACCATTACCATTAAGCCAGGGAACCAACCCTGGTTCAATGAGGAATATAGAAAGGCATACCTGAAAATGAGGTGCTAATCTGGTGAAGCTACAACACAGGACTACATGCATGCTAAACAGTGGAAGTAACATACTATAACAGAGCTCAGCGATCCCACAACCCACAGATCAAATCAAAGCTCTGCAGACCTGCCATATCCAGTCATAGTGGTGGTGGACAATTAAATAACTAATGGGAGGTGGAGGCTCCATGAACATCTCCATTCTTAATGATGGCAGAGCCCAGCGCGTGAGTGCAAAAGACAAGGCTGAAGCATTTGCAACCATCTTCAGCCAAAAGTGCCAAGTGGATGATCTATCTCTGACTGCTGCTTTGGTCCTCACCATCATAGATACCAGTCTTCACAGTAGAAGACACAAAAAGCATACCAAAAATGTTGGGGAACCAAGGGTCGAATGAGGGTGAGGAACTTAGTGTAATTAATATAAGTAAAGAAAAAGTACTAGAGAAACTAATGGGACTAAAAGCCGACAAATCCCCTGCACTTGACGGCCTACATCCTAGGGTTCTAAAAGTGGTGGCTGAAGAGTGGTGAGGGTGAGGGTAGGGCCGGTCAAGGACAGTAGTGGGAACTTGTGCATGGAGTCAGAAGAGATAGGAGAGGTGATGAATGAATACTTTTCGTCAGTGTTCACCGAGGAGAGGGGCCATGTTCTTGAGGATGAGAGTGTGATAAAGGTGGATAGGCTGGAGGTGGTAGATGTTCTGAGGGAAGATGTTTTAGCAATTTTGAAGAACCTGAGGGTCGATAAGTCCCCTGGGCCAGATGGGATATATCCTAGGATTCTTTGGGAGGCAAGGGAGGAGATTGCAGAGCCTCTGGCTTTGATCTTTGGGTCCTCACTGTCCACGGGGATGGTGCCAGAGGACTGGAGAGTGGCGAATGTTGTTCCTCTCTTCAAGAAAGGAAATAGGAATGACCCTGGTAATTATAGGCCGGTTAGTCTTACTTCGGTGGTTGGTAAGATAATGGAAAAGGTCCTGAGGGATAGGATTTATGACCATTTGGAAAGGGGCAACTTAATCAGGGATAGTCAACACGGATTCGTGAAGGGTAAGTCTTGCCTAACAAATTTGATTGAATTCTTTGAGGAGGTAACTAAGTGTGTAGATGAAGGTAGAGCAGTTGATGTCGTATACATGGATTTTAGTAAGGCGTTTGATAAGGTTCCCCATGGTCGTCTCATGAAGAAAGTAAGGAGTTGTGGGATAGAGGGAAATTTGGCCGATTGGATAAGTAACTGGCTATCTCATAGAAGGCAGAGGGTGGTGGTGGATGGAACATTTTCGGACTGGAGACCAGTTAAAAGCGGTGTGCCACAGTGGTCGGTGCTGGGTCCTCTGCTGTTTGTGATTTTTATCAATGACTTGGAGGAGGGGACTGAAGGGTGGATCAGTAAATTTGCTGATGACACCAAGATTGGTGGAGTAGTGGATGAGGTGGAGGGCAGTTGTAGGCTGCAAAGAGACATTGATAGGATGCAGAGCTGGGCCGAAAAATGGCAGATGGAATTTAACCCTGATAAGTGCGAGGTGATTCATTTTGGTAGGGCAAATTTGAATAAGGATTACAGGGTCAACGGCAGGGTTATGAGGAACGTGGAGGAGCAGAGGGATCTGGGGGTTCATATCCACAGATCTCTGAAGGTTGCCACTCAAGTGGATAGAGCAGTAAAGAAGGCCTATGGTGTGTTGGCGTTTATTAACAGAGGGTTTGAGTTTAAGAACCGTGAGGTTATGCTGCAACTGTACAGGACCTTGGTGAGACCACATTTGGAATATTGTGTGCAGTTCTGGTCACCTCACTATAGGAAGGACGTGGAAGCATTGGAAAGAGTGCAAAGGAGATTTACCAGGATGCTGCCTAGTTTGGGGGGGAGGTCTTATGAGGAAAGATTGAGGGAGTTGGGGCTTTTCTCTTTAGAGCGGAGGAGGATGAGAGGCGACTTAATAGAGGTTTATAAGATGATGAGGGGGATAGATAGAGTGGATGTTCAGAGACTATTTCCTCGGGTAGAGGCAGCTGTTACAAGGGGGCATAACTATAAGGTGCATGGGGGGAGATATAGAAGGGATGTCCGAGGTAGATTCTTTACTCAGAGAGTGGTTGGGGTGTGGAATGGACTGCCTGCTGTGATAGTGGAGTCGGACACTTTAGGAACTTTCAAGCGGTTATTGGATAAGCACATGGAGCACACCAGAGTGATAGGGAGTGTGATAGCTTGATCTTGGTCTCGGACAATGCTCGGCACAACATCGAGGGCCGAAGGGCCTGTACTGTGCTGTACTGTTCTATGTTCTATGTTCTATGAAACCTCCTACTGCTTTCCCTCAGCTGAATCAGTACTCCTCCATGTTGAACACCATTTGGAAGAAGCACAAGCAAGGTCACAGAATGTACTCTGGGTGGGGAACCAAGAGTGGCTCATTAGCACCACTACTGGCCGAGTCCTGAAGGACATAGCTGCTAGACTGGGCTTGCGGCAGGTGGTGAAAGGACAAAGAAAAAGCCTACTTGACCTTGTCCTCACCAATCTGCCTATCGCAGCTGCATCTGTCCATGACAGTATTGGTAGGAGTGACCACCGCACAGTCCTTGTGGAGACCAAATCCCATCTTCACACTGAGGACATTGTGTTGTGTGGCACTACCACCGTGCAAAATGGGATAGATTCAGAACCTCTAATGCGTGGTATCTCTTCCAGCAGCAACACTGGTAAGCGGCCTACATGGGTCCCCGTGATTGGTGCGTGGCCGTGCGGCGGTGCACCATAGGGGCAACATTGTTCAGAACAGATTTAGCAGCTCAAAACTGGGCATCTATGAGGCGCTATGGGCCATCAGCAGCAGCTGAATTGTATTCCACCAGAATCTGTAACTTCATGGTCCAGCATATCCCTCACTCTACCATTACCATTAAGCCAGGGAACCAACCCTGGTTCAATGAGGAATATAGAAAGGCATACCTGAAAATGAGATGCTAATCTGGTGAAGCTACAACACAGGACTACATGCATGCTAAACAGTGGAAGTAACATACTATAACAGAGCTCAGCGATCCCACAACCCACAGATCAAATCAAAGCTCTGCAGACCTGCCATATCCAGTCATAGTGGTGGTGGACAATTAAATAACTAATGGGAGGTGGAGGCTCCATGAACATCTCCATTCTTAATGATGGCAGAGCCCAGCGCGTGAGTGCAAAAGACAAGGCTGAAGCATTTGCAACCATCTTCAGCCAAAAGTGCCAAGTGGATGATCTATCTCTGACTGCTGCTTTGGTCCTCACCATCATAGATACCAGTCTTCACAGTAGAAGACACAAAAAGCATACCAAAAATGTTGGGGAACCAAGGGTCGAATGAGGGTGAGGAACTTAGTGTAATTAATATAAGTAAAGAAAAAGTACTAGAGAAACTAATGGGACTAAAAGCCGACAAATCCCCTGCACTTGACGGCCTACATCCTAGGGTTCTAAAAGTGGTGGCTGAAGAGTGGTGAGGGTGAGGGTAGGGCCGGTCAAGGACAGTAGTGGGAACTTGTGCATGGAGTCAGAAGAGATAGGAGAGGTGATGAATGAATACTTTTCGTCAGTGTTCACCGAGGAGAGGGGCCATGTTCTTGAGGATGAGAGTGTGATAAAGGTGGATAGGCTGGAGGTGGTAGATGTTCTGAGGGAAGATGTTTTAGCAATTTTGAAGAACCTGAGGGTCGATAAGTCCCCTGGGCCAGATGGGATATATCCTAGGATTCTTTGGGAGGCAAGGGAGGAGATTGCAGAGCCTCTGGCTTTGATCTTTGGGTCCTCACTGTCCACGGGGATGGTGCCAGAGGACTGGAGAGTGGCGAATGTTGTTCCTCTCTTCAAGAAAGGAAATAGGAATGACCCTGGTAATTATAGGCCGGTTAGTCTTACTTCGGTGGTTGGTAAGATAATGGAAAAGGTCCTGAGGGATAGGATTTATGACCATTTGGAAAGGGGCAACTTAATCAGGGATAGTCAACACGGATTCGTGAAGGGTAAGTCTTGCCTAACAAATTTGATTGAATTCTTTGAGGAGGTAACTAAGTGTGTAGATGAAGGTAGAGCAGTTGATGTCGTATACATGGATTTTAGTAAGGCGTTTGATAAGGTTCCCCATGGTCGGCTCATGAAGAAAGTAAGGAGTTGTGGGATAGAGGGAAATTTGGCCGATTGGATAAGTAACTGGCTATCTCATAGAAGGCAGAGGGTGGTGGTGGATGGAACATTTTCGGACTGGAGACCAGTTACCAGCGGTGTGCCACAGGGGTCGGTGCTGGGTCCTCTGCTGTTTGTGATTTTTATCAATGACTTGGAGGAGGGGACTGAAGGGTGGATCAGTAAATTTGCTGATGACACCAAGATTGGTGGAGCAGTGGATGAGGTGGAGGGCTGTTGTAGGCTGCAAAGAGACATTGATAGGATGCAGAGCTGGGCCGAAAAATGGCAGATGGAATTTAACCCTGATAAGTGCGAGGTGATTCATTTTGGTAGGGCAAATTTGAATAAGGATTACAGGGTCAACGGCAGGGTTATGAGGAACGTGGAGGAGCAGAGGGATCTGGGGGTTCATATCCACAGATCTCTGAAGGTTGCCACTCAAGTGGATAGAGCAGTAAAGAAGGCCTATGGTGTGTTGGCGTTTATTAACAGAGGTTTTGAGTTTAAGAACCGTGAGGTTATGCTGCAACTGTACAGGACCTTGGTGAGACCACATTTGGAATATTGTGTGCAGTTCTGGTCACCTCACTATAGGAAGGACGTGGAAGCATTGGAAAGAGTGCAAAGGAGATTTACCAGGATGCTGCCTGGTTTGGGGGGGAGGTCTTATGAGGAAAGATTGAGGGAGTTGGGGCTTTTCTCTTTAGAGCGGAGGATGAGAGGCGACTTAATAGAGGTTTATAAGATGATGAGGGGGATAGATAGAGTGGATGTTCAGAGACTATTTCCTCGGGTAGAGGCAGCTGTTACAAGGGGGCATAACTATAAGGTGCATGGGGGGAGATATAGAAGGGATGTCCGAGGTAGATTCTTTACTCAGAGAGTGGTTGGGGTGTGGAATGGACTGCCTGCTTTGATAGTGGAGTCGGACACTTTAGGAACTTTCAAGCGGTTATTGGATAAGCACATGGAGCACACCAGAGTGATAGGGAGTGTGATAGCTTGATCTTGGTCTCGGACAATGCTCGGCACAACATCGAGGGCCGAAGGGCCTGTACTGTGCTGTACTGTTCTATGTTCTATATGTTCTAAGAGATAGTGGATGCATTGGTTTTGATCTTCCAAAATTCCCTAGATTCTGGAATGGTCCCAGCGGATTGGAAGGTCGCAAATGTAACACCGCTATTCAAGAAAGGAGGGAGAGAAAAAACAGGGAACTACAGGCCAGTTAGCCTGACATCAGTTGTCGGGAAAATGCTGGAATCCATTGTTAAGGAAGTGGTATCAGGGCACTTAGTAAATCATAACATGATTAGGCAGAGTCATCATGGTTTTATGAAAGGGAAATCATGTTTGACAAGTTTATTAGAGTTTTTTGAGGATGTAACTAGCAGGTTAGATAAAGTGGAACCAGTGGACGTATTATATTTCGATAAGGTGCCACATAAAAGGTTATTACACAAGATTAGGGCTCATGGGGTTGGGGGTAATATAGTGGCATGGATAGAGGATTGGTTAACGGACAGAAAACAGAGAGTAGGGATAAACGGATCTTTTTCAGGTTGGCAGGCTGTAACTAGTGGGGTGCCGCAAGGATCAGTGTTGGGGCCTCAGCTATTTACAATCTATATTAATGACCTAAATGAAGGGATCGAGTGTAATGTATCCAAATTTGCTGATGATACAAAGCTAGGTGGAACAGTAAGCTGTGAGGAGAACACAAAGAGTCTGCAAAAGATATAGATTGTAAACCTTTCTCTTACTATGGTTCGGACTTCGAGAATTATGAATAAGCGTAACAATGACAGACAAGTATGTGCTAAATAAAATTGGTCTTTATTCACACTACAGTTTAAGATTCAAGTGTACATTCGCACTCAATATGTACATAAAAGGTCATTCCCAGCAATTTACACGCTTCCTCTGAGCAATTTATATTCCAAGTCAACCGTACATAAAAGTAGCCCTTTTAACAATATCTAAGCTCTATTTCCGACTTTCATACATACTCCTTTATCTCTGGGTGATCGGTCCAGGGAGAGTTGTAAGTCAAAACGTAGACTGGCCAGCTTCCTCTGTTCATCTGTTCTTCCGTTCTGTCTTCTTTGTCCCTTCTGTGTTCCTTCTGTGTTCTGAATTTCCCGCCCTGGGTTACTTCTGTTATAGCGCCTTTCTGCTGGCCCCACTCATATGTCACTGTCTGCCTTCCTCTGATAGGTCAGTTTCACTCCAAACCATTGGAGTTCCTTCCGCATGACATGTTCATGTTCCTGTGAGGTGTGTGGGGGCAGGACTTCCTTGTCAACCCTGTTCCTCCCTGTCCATGTGGCCTTTCAAACAAAGGACCATATGCTGACCACCAGGCAAAGGACCCCCTGCTGACTTCCACCATTTTGAATCCATCTGTAACCATTTCACAATTCATTCTGAACTTCGATCTCCACACGGTAGCAGCGGTTTTATTACAATTTTTAGAATCTTACAAGATAGACTAAGTGAGTGGGCAGTAAGGTGGCAGATGGAATATAATGTAGGGAAATGTGAGGTTATTCACTTTAGTAGGAAGAATAGAAAAATAGAATAATTTTTAAATGGTGAAAAGCTTTCAAATGTTGGTGTTCAGAGAGATTTGGGTGTCCTCGTGCAAGAAACACAGAAAGCTAGCATGCAGGTACAGCAAGCAATCAGGAAGGCAAATGGCATGTTGGCTTTTATTGCAAGGGGGTTGGTGTATAAGAGTAAGGAAGTCTTGCTACAATTGTGCAGGGCCTTGGTGAGACCACACCTGGAGTACTGTGCACAGTTTTGGTCTCCTTATCTAAGGAAGGATATACTTGCTTTGGAGGCGGTGCAACGAAGGTTCACTAGATTGATTCCTGGAATGAGAGGGCTGTCCTATGATGAGAAATTGTTCAGAATGGGCCTATATTTTCTGGAGTTTAGAAGAATGAGAGGTGATCTCATTGAAACATACAAGATTCTGAAGGGGATTGACAAGGTAGATGCTGAGAGGTTGTTTTCCTGGCTGGAGTGTCTAGAACTAGGGGACATAGTCTCAGGATAAGGGGAAGGCCATTTAAGACCGAGATGTGCTCCAGAACTAGCTGCGCCTCTAGCCAAGCTGTTCCAGTACAGTTACAACACTGGCATCTATCCGACAATGTGGAAAACGGCCAGGTATGTCCTGTCCACAAAAAGCAGGACAAATCCAATCCGGCCAATTACCGCCCCATCAGTCTACTCTCAATCATCAGCAAAGTGATGGAAGGTGTCATCGACAGTGCTATCAAGCGGCACTTACTCACCAATAACCTGCTCACTGATGCCCAGTTTGGGTTCCGCCAAGACCACTCGGCTCCCGACCTCATTACAGCCTTGGTCCAAACATGGACAAAGGAGCTAAATTCCAGAGGTGAGGTGAGAGTGACTGCCCTTGACATCAAGGCAGCATTTGACCGAGTGTGGCATCAAGAAACCCTAGTAAAACTGAAGTCAATGGGAATAAGGGGGAAAACTCTCCACTGTCTGGAGTCATACCTAGCAAAAAAGGAAGATGGTTGTGGTTGTTGGAGGCCAATCAACTCAGCCCCAGGGCATCACTGCAGGAGTTCCTCAGGGCAGTATCCTAGGCCCAACCACCTTCAGCTGCTTCGTCAATAACCTTCCCTCCGTCATAAGGTCAGAAGTGGACATGTTCGCTGATTGCACAGTGTTCAGTTCCATTTGCAATTCCTCAGATAATGAGGCAGTCCATGCCCGCATGCAACAAAACCTGGACAACATTCAGGCTTGGGCTGATAAGTGACAAGTAACATTCGCGCCACACAAGTGCCAGGCAATGACCATCACCAACAAGAGCGAGTCTAATTACCTCCCCTTGACATTCAATGGCATTACTTTCAAAGATTCCCACACCATCAACATCCTGGGGGTGGGGGGGGGGGGGGGGGGGGGGGGGGGGGGGGGGGGGGGGGGGGGGGGGGGGGGGGGGG